>JASANG010002502.1:0-160944 GCA_030248215.1 Enoplolaimus lenunculus | reverse complement strand
GAGAGAAGCCGCATACCGTGTTCTGTCAAAAAATCAAATCTCTTTGGTTCTGCTATTTTACTGAGACAAACTAATGCGTCGGTAACAATAATTTTGTCCACGGTTCCACAAACACGTGATAGCGTGAGGCTATCAAAAATACACAAATCACATCAAAAACGTAACACACAGCGCACACAGAGACAACACAAAAGCACACAATCCAAACAAATACACACAATCCAAATTGTACTTCAAATTTCACTCGTATTGTATGAAATCTTGCAACACATACATTTTTTCTCAATGTAAAAATGTTAGAGGCCCGTTGACAAAATTTTTGTGGAAAGCGCATACCAAAAATACAATTTACACGGAGAGTGCGCACACTATTACTATATAGAAGTTAGTGAGATCAGTAAGATAACAAGATAAGACATTGCGCCAGTAGGATAACGAGACAGATCAGCAGCGATTTAGTTAGAGAGTGTACCAGCAGAACAATAGTTTAGCAGGGCAATGAGGTAACTGATAGTAAACAAATCGGTACAGGGTATTTTACTGAGACAAAATAATGCGCCGGTAACAATAATTTTGTCAACAGTTCCACAAACACGTGATAGCGTCAGGCTATCAAAAATACACAAATTACATCAAAAATGTAACACACAGCGCATACAGAGACAACACAAAAGCACACAATCCAAACAAATACATACAATTCAAATTGTGATCAGTAAGATAACATTATAAGACATTGCGCCAGTAGGATAACGAGACAGATCAGCAGCGATTTAGTTAGAGAGTGTACCAGCAGAACAATAGTTTAGCAGGGCAATGAGGTAATGCGTCATCCATTTTATCGTGTGCCCGCCGTGTGGAAAATTGACGCAACCATTTCCAAGTACGGTTTTGAAAAACGCTTCAAAAAGGAAATTGAATTTCAAAACTGTTTCAATTTCCCACAGCTATCGATTTTTTAAACTCAAGTAGTTAATTGATAACATTATTTGATCTTCAATTTACCACTAGCGATTTTTTAAACAAGGGCAATGGGAAATTGCGCCATTTTCCAAATTCAATTTCCGCTTTGCCTTGACACTGCAATTACCAAAGTGGAAATTGAAAGAGAAGCATAACGTTTGCCAATTTAACGATATTGTCCCTGTTATCGAAAATTGAATTTACAGTTTACAATTTCAGTTATGATATTGTCCCCAAAAAGGTTGAAATTTTGCAACTCAAAGTTCAAATTGAAGGTCAGAATGACAGTTTCTAGAAATGATGTTTGATGGGCCACCCAAGTCGCAAGGTTGAAATTGTGCGATTGAAATTGAAAGTAGGAACTGAATGTGATGGGCCTCCTAAGTTGAAATTTTGGAGAGTTTCTAGAAATGTTTTATGGGCCGCCCAAGTCGCAAGGTTGAAATTGTGCGACTGAAATTGAAAGTAGAAATTGAATGTGATGGGCCTCCTAAGTTGAAATTTGGACCCCCTTATCACACCTTCTTATTCGGGTAGTTACAATAATAAAATCATTAATATTGTACCCTATCCATTTACGGACTCTAATTAAAGAAATGAAGACGTATTGACTTATAGACTCCAAAATCAGACTATTTTCTCCTCTTTTTATTTGGGTCAGTACACTACATAGGTTTTATTCACTGTCATTAGCATGTGCATACTTGATATATTGAACAGTTTTGTTAACTCAATTCATTAAATACGGCAATCTACCACCCTAAACGGCGTCTTATCCTGGTTTCTAGCTCTTTGTACATGTCAGAAACACAATCCAAACAAATACACACACTTCAAATTGTACTTCAAATTTCACTCGTATTGTATGAAATCTTGCAACACACATATTTTTTCTCAATGTAAGAATGTTAGAGGCCCGTTGACAAAATTTTTGTGGAAACCGCATACCAAAAATACAATTTACACGGAGAGTGCGCGCACTATTACTATGTAGAAGTTAGTGTGATCAGTAAGATAGCAAGATAAGACATTGCGCCAGTAGGATAACGAGAAAGATTAGCAGCGATTTAGTTAGAGAGTGTACCAGCAGAACAATAGTATAGCAGGGCAATGAAGTAACTGATAGCAAACAAATCGGTAGAACAGGGTATTTTACTGAGACAAAATAATGCGCCGGTAACAATAATTTTGTCAACGGTTCTACAAACACGTGATAGCGTCAGGCTATCAAAAATACACAAATCACATCAAAAATGTAACACAGCGCACACAAAGACAACACAAAAGCACACAATCCAAACAAATACACACAATTCAAATTGTACTTCAAATTTCACTCGTATTGTATGAAGTCTTGCAACACATATTTTTTCTCAATGTAAAAATGTTAGAGGCCCGTTGACAAAATTTTGGTTAAAGCGCTATCAAAAATACAATTTACACTACAGCATGCGCACGCTATGACTATGTAGAAGTTAGTGAGGCGGTAGATCAGTAGGACAGCAAGAAATGACACTGCGTCAGTAGGATAACGAGATGAATGAGCAGCGAATTAGACAGTGTACCAGCGGAACAATAGTTTTGTAGGGCAATGGGGAAACAGATAGCAAACCAAAAGAATAGTGTAGAGAGAAGCCGCATACCGTGTTCTGTCAAAAAATCAACATCTCTTTGGTTCTGCTATTTTACTGAGACAAACTAATGCGTCGGTAACAATAATTTTGTCAACGGTTCCACAAACACGAGATAGCGTGAGGCTATCAAAAAATACACAAATTACATCAAAAATGTATCACACAGCGCATACAGAGACAACACAAAAGCACACAATCCAAACAAATACACACAATTCAAATTGTACTTCAAATTTCACTCGTATTGTATGAAATCTTGCAACACATACATTTTTTCTCAATGTAAAAATGTTAGAGGCCCGTTGACAAAATTTTTGTGGAAAGCGCATACCAAAAATACAATTTACACGGAGAGTGCGCACACTATTACTATATAGAAGTTAGTGAGATCAGTAAGATAGCAAGATAAGACATTGCGCCAGTAGGATAACGAGACAGATCAGCAGCGATTTAGTTAGAGAGTGTACCAGCAGAACAATAGTTTAGCAGGGCAATGAGGTAACTGATAGTAAACAAATCGGTACAGGGTATTTTACTGAGACAAAATAATGCGCCGGTAACAATAATTTTGTCAACGGTTCCACAAACACGTGATAGCGTCAGGCTATCAAAAATACACAAATCACATCAAAAATGTAACACACAGCGCATACACAGACAACACAAAAGCACACAATCCAAACAAATACACACAATTCAAATTGTACTTCAAATTTGACTCGTATTGTATGAAGTCTTGCAAAACATACATTTTTTCTCAATGTAAAAATGTTAGAGGCTCGTTGACAAAATTTTGGTTAAAGCGCTATCAAAAATACAATTTACACTACAGCATGCGCACGCTATGACTATGTAGAAGTTAGTGAGGCACTAGATCAGTAGGACAGCAAGAAATGACACTGCGTCAGTAGGATAACGAGATGAATGAGCAGCGAATTAGACAGTGTACCAGCGGAACAATAGTTTTGTAGGGCAATGGAGAAACAGATAGCAAACCAAAAGAATAGTGTACAGAGAAGCCGCATACCGTGTTCTGTTAAAAAATCAACATCTCTTTGGTTCTGCTATTTTACTGAGACAAACTAATGCGTCGGTAACAATAATTTTGTCAACGGTTCCACAAACACGAGATAGCGGGAGGCTATCAAAAAATACACAAATTACATCAAAAATGTATCACACAGCGCATACAGAGACAACACAAAAGCACACAATCCAAACAAATACATACAATTCAAACAGTACTTCATATTTCACTCGTATTGTATGAAATCTTGCAACACATACATTTTTTCTCAATGTAAAAATGTTATAGGCCCGTTGACAAAATTTTTGTGGAAAGCGCATACCAAAAATACAATTTACACGGAGAGGGCGCACACTATTTTACTATGTAGAAGTTAGTGACATCAGTAAGATAGCAAGATAAGACATTGCGCCAGTAGGATAACGAGACAGATCAGCAGCGATTTAGTTAGAGAGTGTACCAGCAGAACAATAGTATAGCAGGGCAATGAGGTAACTGATAGCAAACAAATCGGTAGTACAGGGTATTTTACTGAGACAAAATAATGCGCCGGTAACAATAATTTTGTCAACGGTTCCACAAACACGTGATAGCGTCAGGCTATCAAAAATACACAAATCACATCAAAAATGTAACACACAGCGCATACACAGACAACACAAAAGCACACAATCCAAACAAATACACACAATTCAAATTGTACTTCAAATTTGACTCGTATTGTATGAAGTCTTGCAAAACATACATTTTTTCTCAATGTAAAAATGTTAGAGGCTCGTTGACAAAATTTTGGTTAAAGCGCTATCAAAAATACAATTTACACTACAGCATGCGCACGCTATGACTATGTAGAAGTTAGTGAGGCACTAGATCAGTAGGACAGCAAGAAATGACACTGCGTCAGTAGGATAACGAGATGAATGAGCAGCGAATTAGACAGTGTACCAGCGGAACAATAGTTTTGTAGGGCAATGGGGAAACAGATAGCAAACCAAAAGAATAGTGTAGAGAGAAGCCGCATACCGTGTTCTGTCAAAAAATCAACATCTCTTTGGTTCTGCTATTTTACTGAGACAAACTAATGCGTCGGTAACAATAATTTTGTCAACGGTTTCACAAACACGAGATAGCGTGAGGCTATCAAAAATACACAAATTACATCAAAAATGTATCACACAGCGCATACAGAGACAACACAAAAGCACACAATCCAAACAAATACACACAATTCAAATTGTACTTCAAATTTGACTCGTATTGTATGAAGTCTTGCAACACATACATTTTTTCTCAATGTAAAAATGCTAGAGGCCCGTTGACAAAATTTTGGTTAAAGCGCTATCAAAAATACAATTTACACTACAGCATGCGCACGCTATGACTATGTAGAAGTTAGTGAGGCGGTAGATCAGTAGGACAGCAAGAAATGACACTGCGTCAGTAGGGTAACGAGATGAGCAGCGAATTAGACAGTGTACCAGCGGAACAATAGTTTTGTAGGGCAATGGGGAAACAGTTAGCACACCAAGAGAATAGCGTAGAGAGAAGCCGATACCGTGTTCTGTTAAAAATCAACATCTCTTTGGTTCTGCTATTTTACTGAGACAAACTAATGCGTCAGTAACAATAATTTTGTCAACGGTTCCACAAACACGTGATAGCGTGAGGCTACCAAAAATACACAAATCACATCAAAAATGTAACACACAGCGCACACAGAGACAACACAAAAGCACACAATCCAAACAAATACACACACTTCAAATTGTACTTCAAATTTCACTCGTATTGTATGAAATCTTGCAACACATACATTTTTTCTCAATGTAAAAATGTTAGAGGCCCGTTGACAAAATTTTTGTGGAAAGCGCATACCAAAAATACAATTTACACGGAGAGTGCGCACACTATTACTATATAGAAGTTAGTGAGATCAGTAAGATAGCAAGATAAGACATTGCGCCAGTAGGATAACAAGACAGATCAGCAGCGATTTAGTTAGAGAGTGTACCAGCAGAACAATAGTTTAGCAGGGCAATGAGGTAACTGATAGTAAACAAATCGGTACAGGGTATTTTACTGAGACAAAATAATGCGCCGGTAACAATAATTTTGTCAACGGTTCCACAAACACGTGATAGCGTCAGGCTATCAAAAATACACAAATCACATCAAAAATCTAACACACAGCGCATACAGAGACAACACAAAAGAACACAATCCAAACAAATGCATACAATTCAAATTGTATTCAAATTTCACTCGTATTGTATGAAATTCTGCAACACATACATTTTTCTCAATGTAAAAATGTTAGAGGCCCGTTGACAAACTTTTTGTTTAAAGCGCTATCAAAAATACAATTTACACTACAGCATGCGCACGCTATGACTATGTAGAAGTTAGTGAGGCGGTAGATCAGTAGGACAGCAAGAAATGACACTGCGTCAGTAGGATAACGAGATGAATGAGCAGCGAATTAGACAGTGTACCAGCGGAACAATAGTTTTGTAGGGCAATGGGGAAAAAAGCAAACAAAAAATAGGAGAAAAAACGCGCAAAAACAACATCTTTGATAAAAAAAAACCGTAAAAATTGTCAATTCCACAAACACGAAGCGTGAGGCTATAAAAATACACAAATCACATCAAAAAGTAACACACAGCGCATACAGAGACAACACAAAAGCACACAATCCAAACAAATACACAAACAAATGTATTCAAATTCACTCGTATGTAAGTCTTGCAACACATACATTTTTCTCAATGTAAAAATGTTAGAGGCCCGTTGACAAACTTTTTGTTTAAAGCGCTATCAAAAATACAATTTACACTACAGCATGCGCACGCTATGACTATGTAGAAGTTAGTGAGGCGGTAGATCAGTAGGACAGCAAGAAATGACACTGCGTCAGTAGGATAACGAGATGAATGAGCAGCGAATTAGACAGTGTACCAGCGGAACAATAGTTTTGTAGGGCAATGGGGAAACAGTTAGCACACCAAGAGAATAGCGTAGAGAGAAGCCGATACCGTGTTCTGTTAAAAATCAACATCTCTTTGGTTCTGCTATTTTACTGAGACAAACTAATGCGTCTGTAACAATAATTTTGTCAACGGTTCCAGAAACACGTGATAGCGTGAGGCTATCAAAAATACACAAATCACATCAAAAATGTAACACACAGCGCACACAGAGACAACACAAAAGCACACAATCCAAACAAATACACACAATTCAAATTGTACTTCAAATTTCACTCGTATTGTATGAAATCTTGCAACACATACATTTTTTCTCAATGTAAAAATGTTAGAGGCCCGTTGACAAAATTTTTGTGGAAAGCGCATACCAAAAATACAATTTACACGGAGAGTGCGCACACTATTACTATATAGAAGTTAGTGAGATCAGTAAGATAGCAAGATAAGACATTGCGCCAGTAGGATAACGAGACAGATCAGCAGCGATTTAGTTAGAGAGTGTACCAGCAGAACAATAGTTTAGCAGGGCAATGAGGTAACTGATAGTAAACAAATCGGTACAGGGTATTTTACTGAGACAAAATAATGCGCCGGTAACAATAATTTTGTCAACGGTTCCACAAACACGTGATAGCGTCAGGCTATCAAAAATACACAAATCACATCAAAAATGTAACACACAGCGCGCACAGAGACAACACAAAAGCACACAATCCAAACAAATACACACACTTCAAATTGTACTTCAAATTTCACTCGTATTGTATGAAATCTTGCAACACACATATTTTTTCTCAATGTAAGAATGTTAGAGGCCCGTTGACAAAATTTTTGTTTAAAGCGCTATCAAAAATACAATTTACACTACAGCATGCGCACGCTAAGACTATGTAGAAGTTAGTGAGGCGGTAGATCAGTAGGACAGCAAGAAATGACACTGCGTCAGTAGGATAACGAGATGAATGAGCAGCGAATTAGACAGTGTACCAGCGGAACAATAGTTTTGTAGGGCAATGGGGAAACAGATAGCAAACCAAAAGAATAGTCTAGAGAGAAGCCGCATACCGTGTTCTGTCAAAAAATCAACATCTCTTTGGTTCTGCTATTTACTGAGACAAAATAATGCGCCGGTAACAATAATTTTGTCAACGGTTCCACAAACACGTGATAGCGTCAGGCTATCAAAAATACACAAATCACATCAAAAATGTAACACACAGCGCATACAGAGACAACACAAAAGCACACAATCCAAACAAATACATACAATTCAAATTGTATTCAAATTTCACTAGTATTGTATGAAATTCTGCAACACATACATTTTTTCTCAATGTAAAAATGTTAGAGGCCCGTTGACAAAATTTTTGTTTAAAGCGCTATCAAAAATACAATTTACACTACAGCATGCGCACGCTAAGACTATGTAGAAGTTAGTGAGGCGGTAGATCAGTAGGACAGCAAGAAATGACACTGCGTCAGTAGGATAACGAGATGAATGAGCAGCGAATTAGACAGTGTACCAGCGGAACAATAGTTTTGTAGGGCAATGGGAAAACAGATAGCACTCCAAAAGAATAGTGTAGAGAGAAGCCGCATACCGTGTTCTGTCAAAAAATCAACATCTCTTTGGTTCTGCTATTTTACTGAGACAAACTAATGCGTCGGTAACAATAATTTTGTCAACGGTTCCACAAACACGTGATAGCGTGAGGCTATCAAAAATACACAAATCACATCAAAAATGTAACACACAGCGCACACAGAGACAACACAAAAGCACACAATCCAAACAAATACACACAATTCAAATTGTACTTCAAATTTCACTCGTATTGTATGAAATCTTGCAACACATACATTTTTTCTCAATGTAAAAATGTTAGAGGCCCGTTGACAAAATTTTTGTGGAAAGCGCATACCAAAAATACAATTTACACGGAGAGTGCGCACACTATTACTATATAGAAGTTAGTGAGATCAGTAAGATAGCAAGATAAGACATTGCGCCAGTAGGATAACGAGACAGATCAGCAGCGATTTAGTTAGAGAGTGTACCAGCAGAACAATAGTTTAGCAGGGCAATGAGGTAACTGATAGTAAACAAATCGGTACAGGGTATTTTACTGAGACAAAATAATGCGCCGGTAACAATAATTTTGTCAACGGTTCCACAAACACGTGATAGCGTCAGGCTATCAAAAATACACAAATCACATCAAAAATGTAACACACAGCGCATACAGAGACAACACAAAAGCACACAATCCAAACAAATACATACAATTCAAATTGTATTCAAATTTCACTCGTATTGTATGAAATTCTGCAACACATACATTTTTTCTCAATGTAAAAATGTTAGAGGCCCGTTGACAAAATTTTTGTTTAAAGCGCTATCAAAAATACAATTTACACTACAGCATGCGCACGCTATGACTATGTAGAAGTTAGTGAGGCAGTAGATCAGTAGGACAGCGAGAAATGACACTGCGTCAGTAGGATAACGAGATGGATGAGCAGCGAATTAGACAGTGTACCAGCGGAACAATAGTTTTGTAGGGCAATGGGGAAACAGATAGCAAACCAAAAGAATAGTCTAGAGAGAAGCCGCATACCGTGTTCTGTCAAAAATCAACATCTCTTTGGTTCTGCTATTTTACTGAGACAAACTAATGCGTCGGTAACAATAATTTTGTCAACGGTTCCACAAACACGTGATAGAGTGAGGCTATCAAAAATACACAAATCACATCAAAAATGTAACACACAGCGCATACAGAGACAACACAAATGCACACAATCCAAATACACACAATTCAAAACACACTTTTTTTCTCAATGTAAAAATGTTAGAGGCCCGTTGACAAAATTTTGGTTAAAGCGCTATCAAAAATACAATTTAGACTACAGCCTGCGCACGCTATGACTATGTAGTAGTAAGTGAGGCAGTAGATCAGTAGGACAGCAAGAAATGACACTGCGTCCGTAGGATAACGAGATGAATGAGCAGCGAATTAGACAGTTTACCAGCGGAACAATAGTTTTGTAGGGCAATGAGGAAACAAATAGCAATCCAAAAGAATAGTGTAGAGAGAAGCCGCATACCGTGTTCTGTCAAAAAATCAACATATCTTTGGTTCTGCTATTTTACTGAGACAAAATAATGCGCCGGTAACAATAATTTTGTCAACGGTTCCACAAACACGTGATAGCGTGAGGCTATCAAAAATACACGAATGGCATCAAAAATGTAACACACAGCGCATACAGAGACAACACAAAAGCACACAATCTAAACATATAAACAAAATTCAAATTGTACTTCAAATTTCCCTCGTATTGTATGAAATCCTGCAACATACATTTTTTCTCAATGTAAAAATGTTAGAGGCATGTTGACAAAATTTTTGTTTAAAGCGCTATCAGAAATACAATTTACACTACAGCATGCGTGCGCTATGACTATGTAGAAGGTAGTGAGGCAGTAGATCAGTAGGACAGCAAGAAATGACACTGCGCCCGTAGGATAACGAGATGAATGAGCAGCGAATTAGATAGTTTACCAGCAGAACAATAGTTTTGTAGGGCAATGAGGAAACAAATAGCAAACCAAAAGAATAGCGTAGAGAGAAGCATCATACCGTGTTCTGTCAAAAAATCAACGTATCTTTGGTTCTGCTATTTTACTGAGACAAAATAATGCGCCGGTAACAATAATTTTGTCAACGGTTCCACCAACACGTGATAGCGTGAGGCTATCAAAAATACACAAATTACATCAAAACACACAGCGCATACAGAGACAACACAAAAGTATACAATCCAAACAAATACACACAAAATTTTTTATGGAAAGCGCATACCAAAAACACAATTCACACAGAGCCAGTAATATAGTGGACCAATAGACTTTGAGCAGCAGTATTACCTAACAAACTATGTCCAGATCTTGCAACACATACATTTTTATGCAGATGATGGACCAATAGAACAGTGAATTATTAGGACAAGGATGCAACAGATAAAGAAATAATAGTAAAAACATGGTGTACCGTATACCGGTTCTGTCAGACATCAATGACAACTAAATTATAGAAATTTCAACTGATTAACGTAAGTCATCATTGAAATACATAAGAATGGCTAAAATATATAGCCACATAATGTTTCGAAAACCATCTATTGAGCTTTACTGTGTTGAGAAGTTGTTTTATCCCGAGACCTGTTTGCTCTTAGGATAGTTTTGAGATGTCATTGGCGTTTCATTTCCAATCACACAGCGGACTTTGATCAGCAGTATTACCTAACAAACCATGTCCAGAAGTGTGCTGGCGGCAGTCTTGAACTTGTAATGTATCATCCGAACTGTAGGAATATCCACCGCTTAACAGAAATGAGATGCTCAGTTTATGTCTCGAGCGTTCGAAAAATCCTGAGACTTACATTGTTCAGTCGCAGGATCATCTTTCGACAAATGGATTTCTAAAACTTGAAGCCTTCGATTTTGGCTCCAGCAAGTGCATGAGCTATGTCAAAAAGGTTGACACCAAATTGTCAATAGATAGCCGAATACGACACTTCAAAAATAGCGTCACAACCGGGACCATGACATAATCGGATATTCGTTTTCAAACCTACATATATTTAAAATTAAGATGTGAAAGCACCGGAATATTTGATATTGTCTCAGTATTTGACATTCGATAATAAACCCTAACTTTTAGTGATCTTGACACATTTCTTTTGCCTGTTCACGTATTAACAAATAGAACACATGTTAGCTTGCCAGAAGCCAAACTTTCAGAAATGCAAATCACTGTTTATTTTACACCTGTTTGCTCTAAGGATAGTTGTGAGATATAATTGGCGTTTCTCACAGAAAAATTCTTATAGTCCTTCAGCAGCCATAAGGCCTAACCAACCGTGTCCAGTTATATTGCTGGCAGACTTGAATGTCTTGTCTCGAGCGCTCAAAAATTCCTGAAACAGACATGGTCTAGTCTAGGTATCGTCTTTCGATAAACAGATTTGTACAAATGGAGACTTTCTGTTCTGGCTTATTTCAAAACAGATAGATAACGGCGGTACGTAAACAAAAATATTCACAAAGGGCACGCGGTTTGCCAAATACTGGTTCTAGCGGCTTTGAAACTCGTGACGTGAGACGAGACGAGAAGATTTACAGCATTTGGGAGAAATGTATTTTTGGGGGTGTTGCCAATATCGAATGTAATTTTACCGCTAACTATAAACGAGATGACTTGAACTTTAACGATCATAAACAGATTATAAAAATATGAGAACTGATCGTTTCGGTCAATTTTTTTAAATACGAAATAAAAGACATCAAAGTTTTATTATTACATCGCTGCTTTACGCTAGCATGTGCAGTTGAAAACATTGCAACTCACTGCTAAGTGCAAAAATTACAAGCAAATAATCAGCAAATTTTTGTAGCACCAATGTGTTTACAAGAATAGCGCCGAATATTATCGATACCGATGCCGACGTCCCTGATTTTATTCTTTAATGTGCTCGAACAGTTCTATTTATGAGTACCTGGTTGCACTCGGTCTGTGAAACCCCGCTGAAGTTATTGTTTCGTTCGTAAATCGTACGAACAGAAGCTTTATTCTTCGCAACGCATACAAGTTGAAAGCTTTTAATTCTAATCGTAGGAACAGAGGTCTCAAAAGTGCATTCACTATTATTCATCATGAACCCAGCCTAAACAAAAAAATGAACTACTTATATAAGGTGAAAGGTCCATTTTTTCGAAATGCGAACGTTGTTCGCAGCGGTATGAATGTGAAATTGATTGCAGGAGACGGTACGACGTATGGAATTGCTAATTTGCCACGTACGGTACTGGATGCAGTTGGGTAATTTAATTAATTCCATGTGAGTTATATTTGGAATTAAATTTGCACCTCAAAAAACATCTGATTATTATTATCTTATTTTTATGGTGTGTATATATTTGTAAGTGTCAACGTGAAACACGAACGGTTGAGCCGCGTATCATCCTAACATTTTATATATTGTTTATATTAAATTTACGCCAAGTTAAATTTTTCCTTTCGGCTCTTAACAAATGAATCTTAAAAAAGTTTATTCGGGTTTAGCCACATTTCATATTGTGATTCAACATAAAAATACATTACAAAATCTTTTTTGCTATTTTTGGTAACTTTTCTTGGGCTCGTTCGTATTTTAAAAATTTATGAAATTTAATATTAACTTTCCACGATTTTCAATACCCCATCACATTTCCACGTAAATAGACTCCAATTAAATTTATAAAAATTCAAAAATTTCTAACTAATTTTTGCCTTTTAACTACTTTCGACATTTTGCAAAAGTCATAAAAATTATTCGATTTACTAAAGGTAATTACTTTCTCGGTATACTTGTTGTACAAAATCAAATATTCTTTTCAGTGAACCCTCTTAAAAATACAATTATATATTGTATATACCTTTTATTTATACTCGGACTTGTTGGTGTTTCTACGCTGGACAAATTGGAAATAAAAAATAAAACTTAAAAAAACAAAAAATTAAAAAAATAAAACTTTATCGTAGACGACAAACCTAGATACCTTCACTTAGGTGTCGAACGGTTATTTATGATAAACTGTTCCTTGCTCTATACAGTGCCATTTCTTCTATGGCAACAATACGTAGGATTTTTTCATTGAAAATTTTTTTTGAAAAAATTTTGTAAAATTTATTTTCAATAAAAAGTATTTTGAATCTTAGGAGTTTCGTATATTGTATTCATTTAGATTTCTTAATTTTTCTAGTTTGGTCCATTTATAGCTGATTATTTAATGTAATCATTATGATGAATGTCTAATCATTATCTTTTCATTATAGAAATATGGATGAATCAAAAATGACGAAGCTAATTGCTTTAGATGTGGTTATTCAAATATTTGGAAAAAGTCACTTAATGGTGATGTCAATTGAAATAGATATGGTTGTAAGTTTATGTTTCACAATTTTCTAATACAAGTGTTTTCATTAAATGATAAACATTCTTTTTAATTTGAGATTCTGTTCTAAAACTTTTATCACATCATATCCGTTTTTAAAACCTGAAATAGGTGAATTCGCTTAAACCTTTTCGGCAAGTTTTTTTAAAAAGTCCAACAGTACATTCGGTGATGAAAATTTTTTCAACTTCGGTTCCTGTTCCAATGGTTGTTATTTTCTAACCATTAGATGATTACATTATTTTTAACATTTCAATTTTACTATGTAAAACCTTATAATTTAATTATTCTCCACATTATTGCACTTTTATTTTTATTTGTAAATGCGGGTATGTTTATATCTGTTACTAACTATTATATAACTGTTCGTTTAGCTATTTCACTAGTGCGTAGTTGTATACTGTAAAATGTCAAACACATTTTGTGGAATGAAGCTTTACCCATAAACGGACATCCGGAGCTTATATTGGTACGAACCGCCGGATGCAGGCCACCTCTCGGGTGGCATACCGTTAACATTATCAAATTTGCGAACAAAAAAGCAACTGATCGGCACAACAGCCTGAATTTTTGGGCCGATTAACTTCTTTGAAGCGGGGTGTAAATTCTTATGCCGTTTCTCAATATACTCTTGCACCAGTATTTGCATAGAACATTTCCACAATTTGGTTAGGTTAATCCAAAATATATTTTTACTTTCATGGAATTTTTATAATGATTTACAAGATGGTATATAAACTCTGTTTGATAATTGTAATATTAACACCTTTGAACATTTCACTAAATTTAACTCCAGACACCGGCTTTACATATATAGATGTTTTAGGTATGCGGATCTTTAAAAACCCACGGTGCGGTGAACCCGTAACGGCCTGCACCAACTAGTGGTTGCTTGCAGTTGTAAGTTTGTTATTACAACCTACAACTGTTTGCAATCACTTATTATTTGACGTATAAGATTTCACCGGTTATCTGAACAAATTTTATCATAAAAATTTCAAATCTGGCACTATGTCGCATCGAATTCTAATTCTACATTCTTATATGACTCACTTTTTATTAAACAAATAAATTGAACTTCATTACTTTGGTTTTCTATATGTCTTATTTATAAATTCATGGAATTCTGTATCCGCATTACAATTTGATTCTTTACAGAATTATACCGCCAAATAACTTATTTAATCTTAAATATTGCATTATCAATTAATGTGTTGTCAGCTGCTGTATTTCACAAAGTAAATCTCGGAAACAATCTAAAACGCTATCTGATACAATAAAAAGGCATCTGGACGAAAAAATTGGTAAATTATATTTTGTATATAAATATATTTGAGTGAGCTTTAAAACACTGATCTGCGCCGAGAAATGAAACTGATAAAATTAAAACGTAAAGAATTGACTATTTTTGCACTGGAGATACCAATGCCGATACTCAAGAAAAGTGCCGATTATTTATCGATGCCGTTGCCGATTAATTGGCAAATACCTAACCGTGTTTATGTTATTTAGTTGGAACATTACTTGCATTTTGTGGTGATGCTCGCTCTATTGCACTATGTATATGCTAATGTCTTACAACTTCCAGGCTATTACATGCTAAGTTTGAACGAATTTTTCCTTCCAGGTTTTTAAACTGACTTTTGGTTCGACCTGAATCAAGTAAAGCTACGAGTAATACTCCAAAAGACGGCTAACTGCAGTCGTACTCTCGGGGCAATGAGTAGTAAGGTGCGGTTGGGCTAACTGGCCGAAGTGGAGCCGCTGATGACTAGACGCACGAATGTGCTATATGAGCGAATACACCAACTTATATATTTAACATGCCATCGAAAGTAAAACAAGAGTTGTCGCCCGAGGATGGAGACAATAACGATAGGTTATGCTAAATAATAAATTTTTAAAAATAGGTGCAATGATATGTGTCGAAACGTATAACTGTTAACTGAGAATTTCACTGTTTAGGTACGTTGGATGCTGAGACCACGCTGGGAGGGCTCTCGATTCAGAAGTATTGTAAATGAAAGCAATTCAAAATTAGCACGTGTTGTCCAAGTGTGATGCATCACAATGTACAGGCTAGTCAGTGGCCTGGAGCAAGAAAGTTATATTGTGGATGCTGCATAATGTATATGCTAATTTAATACCTACGCTACCTTTGAGACGATTTAAATTTATGAAAATCAGTAATGCCACAAAATTACCACCAGCTGATATGTCTATGCTGCACAAACATGACAGTTCCAAACAAAATTGGATCAAAATGTGAAGTGTTGATGAAAACGTTATGCTTAATGTAACTGTAAGAGTACATGCCATTTAACGAATCTTAGTTCTCAGGACTTTGTTATTTTAAGAAAAGCGGACCTGTACAAAGTCACCTGGTCTCAGGTGACGGAGATTCAACCACACAGACACAGTAACAAATGTAATAAGACTGATAAACACGTAGCTTTAAAAGTTCCGAAATACAGGCTGCAACTACTGCGCTTGCGACAATTCGTAGTCAGTTCGTTTCTAAATCAAATCACTAACACCAAACCAGTTGTTATTCTTTCCTACTTCTTAAATATACTGCGCATGTTCTATTACGTACCGTCATATATAAACCCCCGATACTACGTAGCAATGATACAATGTGTAAAATATTCGAAAAGCTGTTTAAGTGTTTCCCTTCTTACAATTATTAAGTTCAATACAGAGTGCAACCGCAATTCCGGTTTTGATTCCGGTATTTATAATCCTCCTGTGCCGGTAAATTTTTACCAAAATTAAAAATTTTCGTATTAAATTTTGTTCGGCGGAAATTAAGCATTTTACTAAAAAGTGACGACGAAAATAAAATAGGTTTCAAAACCATTGAAGGTAGATTTCGCTTCCTTGAATAATGAAAATCTAAAATACAGCAGATCTAGAAGATCTGGTTTTATTGTTCGCTGTCATATTTGCAAACAACGATACTACGAGGCGATGCAACAGAATATCCCTAGAGTTCCTTAAGCAGGATTCCAAATCATTACAAGTTAAACATTGGACAGTATGTTTCTATGAAATACAATAAAAACCACTGTAAAAAAGGAAATAACATAACCGAATAAGTAACCAATTAACACACGTTTAATTGCAGAAAGCGTAGCAACGTGGCCGATTACTACGGATTTACATTATCATAAACGTCACTGAACCGAGCGAAACTAACAGTACCGGGACACAAATAAGCGTGAAAGTGAAATTTGAAGACACCTGCATAGGCCTTGAGTTGTGTACAAGCTTTGTATTGCCAAGACGCACATGAAAATAAACATGCGACGATACTTGAGACAACAGTGAAGATTGTCGATTGACTCGAGGCGCTGATGGCCAACAACTGTCATGCGGTTCCGATTCTATGGAATCGCTTCGGTCGTGTATTTGCGATTGAAATCAGCAGAATGTCGCATACCCGACACAACCTAAACCAATATTAAAATCTGAACAGCCATAGGCAAATCGGTCTACTTTTAGGATAAACCGAATATCCGATTCCAATTTAATATCCGGTAAAAAACTACACCCGTAAACAGTTCTGGAATCCAGTATAAACGTACTGGATAGCGGCAGTGTGCAACTGGAATTCCGATTTCGGTTAGAATTCCGAATCAAACCGAGTTTCGATTCCGATTCATATTCCACAATTTCACAAACAATACGAATCGGAATTTTGAAATTTTAATTTTAATCCTACTTGCGATACATTGCATACAAATTCTATATTATTTATCAATTAAATTGCTTTCGATAAGTTAACATATCAATTATTGATTCTAGTTCACTTGTTAACTGAAATTAACCGTATAGTCACAAAACTTCTAGCTAAGATTTCGATTCGGATTACGGTATAAATTTGCTGTTTCGATTTCGGTATAATCCGGTTCCGCTTTGCACCCTGCAACTATAGAAACACTTGGAAAAGCCGGCTGCGTGCCGCAGTGGTAGAGTCTTCGCTTTTAAGGATCTGTTGCTTAGAAGTTCGAAACCCATCCGTATCCCGGTTTTCCAACTGCATAGTAAAATAATCTGAAGCTCCCTAGCAATCCCACTTAGTCTGACATAAATTATATATAATATATTATATAAAACTACGAAAAATTTTGGTACCTACAAAACTGCTGGGACCGGTTTTAAAACTTCAACCGGAGCCGGAGGTCAATTTTCTGTTGGCGACGGAGCTCTAGGCAAAACCTATGGTTGTAGCCTACGTTTTCACACGAGTATATATTTTCAGTCTGATCTGAAATCTATTTTCAGACATTGCTTCGCACCCTGAACTCTCGGAAGTCAGGCGTTTTTCATGACCAGTCAAATATAAGCGCATTGTTAGTGTACATGGCAGGGTGCAATGGAATATCTGATTCCGATGGGAATTTCGATTGAAATTGAGTTCCGATTCCGATTGAAGATATACTCGGAATGGAATAGTTAGCAGCATGAATATCATGCCCACTCTGAATCAATTATTTTGCGATGATGAACACAGATTATACATCAGAAGGCTTATCATGTGAGAAAGTATCCTATGGCCTAAAAATCTCTAGTTCCGATTCCGGTTTAAAATTTTGATTTCGATTGAAGTTGCTTTCGTTTGGCACCCTGATGATACGTCGTGATCGAGCGTCACGCTTATCAGACCTATACGGTCGGGACTACTCATTTCTCAAAGTGCTGCGGATATAAAGCTTAGTTTTCCGTAGTTGTGCTAGATTTTTTGCGATAAATATATCTGACAAACAAAAATGCCTAAGCCAGGTGTCAATTTTTTGGGAATGGGGGATCCGTTTCTGGGAGGGCAGTTGGGTCCACTCGGCCAAAATTCCTAAACTCGATTAGACGTAGTTAAATGGGATTTTGCTTTAACATAATAATTTTTTCGGTAAATATTATGATCCTCTCACTCCGTCGGCATTCAGTGAATGACCGGTTTTTGAAGCCGAAAATGGTGGCACTACTGCAGTCGGTGCGTAGCACGCATTGCTACTGAAAAAGTGCCAAGAAATTCTATGTTGCATTAAAAAATTATAGCATTCTTGAGTACATGTATTTTGGTATATGTTTATATAAGGGTGCAACCGGAATTATAATTTACCGCAACCGGAATTTAAAAAAATATCGGATCCGGAACCTGAAAGAAAAAATGCATGCCACCAAAAATTCATTTATATTTTCTTTTTTCCTGTATTATTGGTGAGATAACCTTATTGAGAATAGGCATTCACTTAGTCTGCCGTATTGTGGATTTTCCTTATCTATGGAAGCGACATCTACCTGCTATGGCTCATTTTCGGTCATTGTCAAGGTGTACATACTATACCAATTAAATCTATTGCGTTTTTATCGTCACGTACTGAACAGATGGCTTTAAAAAGACTTCATAAAGATCAGCAAATTTAAAAAACGACAAAAATATAATACTATCGGAATTTTGAATTCCGGCAAAAACTTATCGGAACCGGAAAGTGAAAAAATACTGGAACAAAAATTCCGGTTGCACCCTGATTTAAATATTACGGATGTAAGCAATCAGTTGGGATGGTATCAATTTCATTTCTGCGCGCAAATCAGTGTGTCTGGTCAGGGAAACTGTTATCTCTCGCATTTGTTTTAAAAAATTAATAGAAATGAACCGTTCTTATTAAATTATAACCGTTTATGGTTAATACAAAATATCCGCACAGTCACAAAACTTCTACTTCCGATTCCGGTATAATCGAGTTCCGCTTTGCACCCTGCATAGCAGATAATTGCGTTTGTGGTTCCGAATATAAAAGTGCTTTTTAGATGTTGAAATAGCAGACATTCTGTTTCGAATGCATTTTCTGACAATTCAAGACGCTTAAGTTAATAACACTGGAGTAAAAAATCCAAGCTATTTTTTGCAGCGCCGATGCCGATACTCATGAAAAGTGAAAATCATTGCCGATGCCAACTAATCAGCTCATCCCTACTGTAATTCAAAATAAAATGTTCCTCATCGATTTTTATGCTTTTTCCAATTTCTACGAAAACATGCATTAAGTACTTCAAAATATAATTTATATGCATGCGAAATATGTTGTGAACAAACCTGAGCCAGAGCAAAATTTTTAAAACGGCAGTCTAATATTTTCAGGTTAATTCTGCAAAATCTGCAACTAAACCGTAAAAACTCGGGTTCCTGCGCCTGTCGACGGCGGTACAGGAAGTGATTTTTTGTATGAATTTCAGCCGAAATTGAAATTCCGGTGGAACCACGGTAGACAAATACTATTGCTAGCTTCAAATACTACTGATAATGCATAAATTTAGATGCTATATTCGGTTAACATCCAGTTCCGTTAGAAAACACTGTCTGGTTTCGGTGCCGGTATCCGGCGCAAAAAGTATCCGATCAATCTGTGCCGCCTATACACATATGTCATCTGTATACCTTCACAAAAACGATAAAAACCCGAAGTATATTAGTAATTATTGTTAAAAACGCGGAGTTTTATGAGGTCGATTCTTTTACACTTTAGATGCAGGAAGACTTGCTTAAGCCTAAGCCAAAGTGTAGACCCAAGATGTAATAGGTAACTTTATAAACGGCGGCGGTACTGCCACTTGCATAGCGCATTACATAGTAAACCGGATGCGACCGGATATTGCCCGAGAATGCAATCGCAACAAAATGTTAAGACGCTCACTGGAAGCGAGCAGTTTTATAAAATTTGAAACCACCACCGTAAATGTCCGGAATTCGGTAGGTTTTTACCCTATGCCGAAACCGGATATTGGCTTTTTGCACGACATTAAACCGAATCCTGATATCCGGTCGCACACTGTAAGTAAAACATTGATGTAAAAACTTATATTCCGAATTTTATCAACGTGTGAAACAAAATTAACAGCGGCATATGAGTTAAATTTTGCCTTCTAAAACCATTATCTTTATGAGTTTCTATCTTAAAATGGTAACTTCAAAAAATCTTTTTCTATGAAAATTCGTAATCTTCTGTTTAAAGTACGAATATTATATAACCAGGGTGCAACCGGAATTACAATTTACCGGAACCGGAACCGGAATTTGAAAATTTTACCGGAACCGGAACCGGAAAGTGAAAAATGCATTTCACCAAAAATTTCATTTTAATCTTATTTTTTGCTATATTATTTGTGAAATAACCTTAGTCGAACATAGGTATTTATTTTATTTGTTGTATTTTAGATTTTCATCATCGACTGAAGTGAAATCCACCATTAATGGCTTATATTCGGAGTACAAGTGGCTTTCAAAAACGGCCAAATTATGATACCGGAATTTTTAAATCCGGTAAAAATTTACCGGAACCGGAACCGGAAGGTGAAAAAATGCCGGAACCGGAACCGGAATTCCGGTTGCACCCTGTATATAACATAGTATTTTGACGAAAAGTTGTGCCTGCATTGGTGGATCGAGAATTTTTAAACAGTGGGGATGCAAGCTACTAAGTATTATAGAAGGGATAGTTTCCTCTACAAGGTAAGTTTTATAATGTTTAAATTATTATTGTTAATTTTTTACCGCGCGCGTCACAAGGGGGAATATATCCGCCGTATCTCGATAAGAGCTGCAATTGTGTACTACCTGTAATTATCTTCGCTGTTTTTCATGGCCATGCCGTCGGGTGTTGTGGTGTTTTAGGCGTCGTTAGTTATAAGATTAAATATTCTCTTGGTACATGCATAGATTCAGACGCATCCGTGAGCAGTGGAATATCGACATCTTTCTTACAGTCGAACATCGGGCTTCAATTCGTTTTAAAAACGAATTAGTATTTTGTTGATGTTGAACACTTGGATACAGATAAACTAATAGGATACATAACGCGCTGGTACCAGTCATGTAACATTTTCTAACAAAATCTGAGTATCGGTTGTATGTACTTTCGTCGAACGAATGACGACATCAAGGACAGCGCGCCAAAAGAATTCAATATTGAATACAGAAACCACTGAAACAAAATAACAAAACATACAGTACACCTAAATCCAATAACCATGTCGAAATGTGTTAACCATGTATAACTAAGCTCAATCAAACAGTTGAAAAACGGGTAATAAAAACAAGAGTATGTCAAAACTACAAAAATTGATTTAAAAATCGATTTATGTGAAAAATAATCCTCAAGCCGTCTTTCTGAAACAGCTTCATAGTTTAAAAAACGCGCTCACGATCACGTTTAACAAATCATACAAAAACAAATCGCAAAAATTATCAACATTTACACCTACCTACAGCGATTTTCTGACAACCAAATTATTGACACAATCAATATAACCATAAATATTATGACAAGTCGCGAACCAGATTCCTTTCAACGCTGATCCAACCGCTTGTGGTCAAATGAGCATAATTAGGAAGTGAATAAGCTGCTAAAATAATACAGCATCGAAATGCATTTACTTCGTAGAAAAACGCCAAACAAAAAATACTGGCACGAAAATATTTATGTCCAGTACTGAAATGTTCAATCACATTCAGATTTGACTGTGTCGCGGGCACAGAAAAATTCAAACAGTACTAAAAATCGCTAACGCAGTTAACGCAATTCCTAGAACCGGAACGCTTATTTTGTTCGTCACTGTAGTAATTGTAGGGATACCACTGGATCTGTTACTCCGGCAAGTGGGAATAATTTTCCGGGAAAGCCCGAAGGACCATAAAGTTTAGCGCATCGGGTCATAAGAACTTTGGTTTCAAATTTTGAATCAAAGAGTGTGAGGGGAGAACGCGAGCGGTTGAAAGGGATAGGAAGAATCGAATTAGTTTAATTTGAGTTTTTTGCGCTCAGCGCAATATCTGTTGAGCTTTGCTGGCTTGAATGGGGTTTGTAAAAGAATTAAAAACTGACATTTTCAAAGTGTGAAGTTTGAATTCAAAGTAGGGACTTTAGGCGGTTGACATTTTCAGAATTTGACGCACAGGTTTTGATGTGTTAGATTAATGTTGTTGCGTATTTTAGCAATGTTTGTGGTTGTTTTGCAACTTTTGAAATTTGTAGTTCAAACTGTAAACATTGAGTTTAAAACACCTCCCTGGATCGAGATTGCGACGGATGTGTCTGAATCTCTCCCGGTGTCTCCCAAGACTGCCGCATTCCTGAACACATTAGACCGGAGTTCTTGCCGTCAACACCTGAAGCCGGCTGGTGGACAGCACCCCCACCGGTTCGTGAAGAATCTGAAGTTTGGCGACCTGCCCACGAGACAGCGGCAGCACAGGTAAATTCCTGAGGGGGAAATTAGGTTCAGAGGTTAGATAATCCTGCATTTCAGACCGATCTAAAGCACGAAGCTGTATTATAGTAGATTTCTTACATGTATATATAATTCTTACTTGGTTTCTTTTAATATACTGCAAGTGTCCAATTTCATAAGGATCTCAGCATGAAATCTTTTGCGGGAGGGAGGCTCCCCTTTCAATTTTGTTGCAGGAGCTGATTGAGATATTGATTTTGGCCTAACGTTTTTTGTTGTTAGGCTGCACCCATTCCCGCTGGACGGATTTTCTTGGTTGAGTGTGACCCGGTTGCCTCCGATCCATGGCCTAGCGGAACCGGAGTGCCTTTGTTGTTATTATCCGGGTCCAGGATGCCCTTTTCTTGTACATATCCTCATTTTTACTATATTTTCTTTTTGGGCCCTGAGTATTATTCGGCTGTAATGTATGCAAGATTGTCTACTGTACTGGACATGGACGGTGCGGGTCCACGATTTTTTTTTCTTTTTGTCCAAAGCTTTTGCCAAGAAATTCTTTTCCCCACACTTCCGTATTTTTCCGGACCACCGGATGGTAACGGTGATGATCCGCCCACATGGTCAGTAATTTTATTCAGGGGCAGGCATGCGCTAAGATATGAGTCTTCTAGCCACGAAATTTTCTTTGACAAATGTTGATGTTTTTATGTATGAAAATAGCAACCGACCTCGCGGCCGTCTGAAAATTTTACCAGGTAGACCTTTCTGAGCGAGTCTTGGGTCCGGTGCTACTGGCTGTGCTATACGTGCAAGCGCTCTACGATTCTGAGATGGATGTTCCTATCCAAACACGGACGAGCAGAGTAGAAAAAATATTAGTCTGGCGTTCAATCTTATAGTAATACCACTATAATAGCTAAACGTGCGAAAAGGTCCAGCTAAAGTAAATATTTTATCCAGTCTTGAAAATAACTCACCTTGAGACTCAGAATTATCTACAACAGATGCAATAGCATAAACAGGTTCCCACTACCGCCAAACACATTGAACGTATGAACTTGCTAAGATATAGCGTGCAGTAACTGATATCTGAAATATAAAAACAAAACAATTCCTGTTTGACTGAAAAATTAAAAAAACTTGAGTTCAAACACTACGACAGAAGCAACTGCGAATTAACTTAAAGGTTTGCGACAAAAGATTACAATCATCCGAGTTCGGTTAAGGTCGGACACATGGTCTTGATATGCGGCAAATAGTGATCTGTGCTATGGATCTGAACAAAAGTTTTCGTAAGCTAAAACAAGAGGCTAAATTAACATGTTTCTGTGGAGAACACCGGATTTGCTAAATGTATTTTGATTCTTTCAAAGGAACGTACAAGTACAGTCAATGAATTGAGTCTTGCTCCTGTTAACACAAGCTTGAACTGCTGTACCAATAAACTTTTATGAAATACATAAACTAAAATATCAAATTAACAACACCACAAACGTCAACTATAGCATACTATCTCTGTTGACACCGCCTCGATTATCATATTTGGCAAACGAATTCAAAATTAAACCAGAAAACCAAACTTGAAAACTCTAAACGTAATGCTACAAAACAGGAATACGCGCTTTTACACTTCAATGTATATGTAAGCTGCAGGGTGGGACCGGAATTACAATCTACCGGACCGGAATTTGAAAAATACCCAGAACAGGACCCGGAACCGAAAAATGAAAAATACATGGCACCAAAAATTCATTTTTAGTCTTTTTTTTGCTGTATAATTGGTAAGATAACGTTAATTAAAGATAGGAATTCGCTTAATCTGCTGTATTTCAGATTTTCTTATCCATTGAAGCGAAATGTGCCTTCGACTGTCCATTTTTGGTGATTGTCAATATTTATATACTATACTAATTAAATCTATTTCATTTTTATCGTCACTAATAGAACAAGTGGCTTTCAAAAGGGTTCTTAAACGTTAGCAAATTTAAAAAAACTGACCAAAATTTAATACTGCCCGAATTTTTAATTAGGTTAAAATTTACCGGTACCGGAAGGTGAAAAAATCCCTTTGAAATATACTTTAATCAATAAGTGCATTTATATGTCGTACTTCTTACCATGTTGTCTTTTGTTATTTGGATGTTGCAAATATCACAAGGCACCGGCTCCGATTTAGCAGCTAAGTATCGCCTGCACAAATCCCACATCCTACCTTGGCTGCAAAACAGAATGCAGTTTACGTACAAAAACTTGAAAGTAGATAAACACTCAATATTTAATTTGTGTTGCTAAAAATAAGAAACGTTAAACAACCAACAAGTATTATCTAGCTTAACAACATTTAAGCCCAAATTTAGTTTGGCTACAATTTTGTAGATGCCGTGAATACATATTTAAGAATTAAAATAAAGGGTAAATAAAAAATTTTGTTAAGGCATCCAGACTGAAAATGGTTTTCCTTTATTATTGCTAACACGTTTCCAATCGAATGAATTAAAACCACTCTCTTGGTTCACTCTAGTGCTTTGTGTCAGGGTGGCATTAAACCCAATTTACCGATTGCGAATGTGTTATGAATTTGAGAAAATTCTTCGAGAAATGTCTTCATACAAGACTAGAGCGGATACTGAGGATTTGGGCCAATATCACTTTTAGTAATGCAACAACCAAAACATATTCTTAAGTTTAACCCTTCTCCACAATAAACACAAGTGTAAAAAACACAGCTTAAGCTAAGCCCAAGCAAACAATTAGTCTAAAATTTAAGCCGGCTCAATTACGGTCAAGTCAGATAGCGGGGCACCAGTAAAAGTAACAAGGGCGGATGTGTGTACGATTAATCGTAAGCATATTTTAATGTGGTTCTTTCTTCTTGGAACTTGGAACGTAAAACGACTCGTGTATATGTCGTACCCAAGTCATAATTCAGCCCAATTCCGAATTGGGTAGGTCCAAAGCGGAATTACGACTTGGGCTAGCCCAAGGCGACTTGGGCTAGCCCAAGGCGTCTTGGACTAGCCCAAGGCGTAATCGTGACAGATAAATCTGTGCGTTTCCTAACTGGTTACTTGATAGTCGTAATCCTGCTTGATTCCAATTTGCTCAGCAAAACAAACTGTTAAGCAGCCAATAGGTGGCGATTATTTTGCCAATTAGAAAAAAAGCATTTACATCAACCAATCGTATTTTGAGTATGGCATTAAGGTAGTAACCAATCACAAGACGTACACTTGTCGCATAGAAAGAATTACGAGTAGGCTAGCCCAAGTCGTAATTACGCCCTGGTCTAGCCCAATTCGGAAGTGTGTTAAATTACGACGTGGGTTACAACATATATAGTTCGGATATAAAAAAATATTCCATGTCCATCACAACGCTAAATACAATATGAATTTAATCATAAGACACACCCCGTTCTTGTCCAAAAAGTTTTCTTTCCAGTCTTAATTTTAGGTTGCGTTAAACAGGAAAACTAACATATTATGTAACTTACAGCACATTTTACAGAATAGCTGCCATACTATAATTTCACGGAATGATTTCAGTAAATTGATTCTTTTGCGCGCGCAACTTCATTAGACAATGAACATCAGAGATACCCATAAACAGCTCCCTCTATGCATGCGTACTGGCCATGGTAGATTGCTGCGGATACGCTTTGAACATAGTACTAAAAACTCATGGATGAAAGACAGAAATGGAACGAAATCTAAGGCATACAATCAATATTGGAATGAAATGTGCAAACTTCTTTAGTGACACTGAATGTGTGACCAGGTGGAAAAATATTCGAGTATAAAGCAGGCAGCCAATATTGGAATGAAATGTGTAAACCTTTTTAGTGACATTGAAATGTGCCACCAGGTGCAAAAAATATTCCAGTATATAGAGGTACTGCCGTTGCTGCTACAACTTTTAGTATGAAATAAACTAGTTCCGATTCCGATTCCAATTGCACATTCAATCGGAATCGAAATCTTGAAATTTTAATTGTAACACTATTTCTTGTGATTTGTTGCATAAGAATTCTGTATCGTTTATCTATTAAAGTGGTTCCCATGTGTTAACTTATCAATAATAGATTGTAGTTTAGCTTTGCAGAACTAAAAATCATCGCCAAATTGTTCATGCGAGGTTTTTGGAAATTGTTGCCAGCCAACAGACACTTTAAATAAATAATATATGTGAAAGAAGCACTACGGCAAAATATTTTGAATTATAAAATTTCTGATGAGGAACATCTTGGGCACAACTGACTAGCAAGTCAGTTTTTACAATTTTAGTAAGTACCGGGGCGAAAAAAAATCGGATTGGACTCATACCTGTTTAAGAAACTTACTAGAATTATCTGGGCATTCCGACAGCGTTTTCACACTCGAAGTGTGTCCACGACAAATACTTTACACGTTTTCGCACCGACATCTGAAAGCGCAACTGTTTGGTTTCCTGAAGCTGTGAGTAGACGATTTCAGTCAAGCCATTTCACATCCAACACTACATTTTCATACGTTCTCCAACCTAAAAGACCAGAAATGTACTTATAATTGTAAAGGAAACTTTTAGGCGGTTGAACATGAGACGCAATAATGGCAGCGCAGGGTAGTTATAAACGTCCGATTTTAATAAAACGACCTAGCGTATGACTTTTTATTACCCTTGTTCTTTGATTAGCGGAATACTGACAATTAACGTTATCTAGTCGCGGTACAGCGGAACTACGTTTTCAAGCGAAGCTACTATGTTTGACCAGTTCCCCTCAACCGAGACTTTAGTTTTGAGCGAAACATGACTGGCGAACCGTTTATGGTGTCAGTAAGTACATAACAATTTACAATTTGCGAAATGATTTCAGCAAGACGTTTTCTAACCTGAACTTGAATATCACGTATAAGAATATATTATATTAAGGGTACAGGCAGAATTCCGGAGTTCCGTTTTCGGCATTTTTTCACCTTCCGGTTCCGGTAAATTTTTACCGGGATTAAAAACTCCGGTATTAAAATTTGGTCGGTGGAAACAAAGATATTTTACTAAAAAATGACGATAAAAATTAAGTAGATTTCATTATTATAGTATGCAAACCTTGACAATCGCCGAAAATAAGGCTGAAGGTAGATTTCGCTTCTGTGGATTCTGCGAACAGTTGTCTAGTTGGTAGCTTGGAGTGGAGATCACCACTTGACACTCCCTATATATGCTTTGACACGATCGGGTTTCGATCCCAATATTGCAGACACTGCAATACAATAATAAAAATCCATTTACAAGATTTTCAGCACTTTCCTGATCGTGCAATTTAAACTTGTTATGTATTCAGTATTCAATGCAATTTGTGCAATATGAAGTTAAAGGAGTGACAATTAGCAATGATAAGGTCCTATTCACATTTAATCTATTTCAAACAAAGCTTGGCTTGTAAATAAAAAGTAATAAATTGTTTAACTACTATATGATTGACGTATCAAAATTTTGATGTACTAACTGGTTCCCATCTGATTCGGGTAGAAACGCTACTATCCAGCTCCGGTTCCGGTATCCGAAATTTCGATACCCGGTCGCGACGTAAAACTTATCAAAGTTATGTTTTCATTTCACGCGTAATGCATTAAATCTAAACTGCTATAAGTTCTGCTGAAACCTAAATAACAAAAGATTTTGCATTGTAAATATTATTGCAATTCTACTATCCAGCTCCGGTTCCGGTACCCGAAATTTCGATACCCGGTCGCGACGAAAAACTTATCAAAGTTATGTTTTCATTTCACGCGTAATGCATTAAATCTAAACTGCTATAAGTTCTGCTGAAACCTAAATACCAAAAAATTTTGCATTGTAAATATTATTGCAATTTTGACACCTCGTACAAGCTGCGGATTACGTTTGTTCTACCGTCTTTGTGCTTTAGGTTTGCTTCATAACTCAGTTCCAGCTATCAAATCACATATGGTCACGCAGATGCGGACGACTTCAAAACTCACAAAAATACCTACTGTGGCGGAAATGAACGATCATTAGTGTTTTCTGCATACAATTGACGCTCGGTGACCCTTGGTTCGAGAATAAATCGTTTGCAGAAATGCATTGTGCAACCTGGAATTGCGTTGCGACCAAGTCTAACCAAACACCTAAAACAAAAAGTACCAATAGTGTTGTTAATAATTACAGAGCGAAGAAAGTGCATATTTGAACTACGTAACCTCAGTCGACTCAAACGTAATGTCCTGCTGGTGATCGGTTAAACCAAGAGTGAATGATCACTCTTTATAACAAGAGTGTGCAACTGGGTACATTCTGTGTATTAAAGAATGTACCCGGCACGCGTTGCGTTTTTGGCCTCCCCCCTTGTTTAGGGGGGTCTGTATGCACATAGAAACATCTTTAGTGTGATTAAACAACATAGTTGACCCCCCTTAAATGAGGGGGGTAGGTGTACTGAAGCATAGTTTATTGTTAATCTCTTGCTTAAACCCCCCCTGATTGAGGGGAGGGGGGTCGAACAAAAATGCAACTCGTGCTGGTACATTCTTTAATACACAGAATGTACCCAGTTGCACACTCTTGTTATAAAGAGTGATCATCCACTCTTGGTTAAACTGAATGCAAAGTAATCTTATCATGTAAAAATTTCGCGTTAATAAGCAAAGCTAAAGGCTACACTTTTAACCACATGTCTCCAAAGCTCCTCGACATCACACAACTTTAGTTTCAGTCAAACATATCAACTGTTTCACTGAGACTTCTGAGTCCGTATATTATTATAGTGGCATTTTTAATTGAAATAACCTTCCAGTCGTGCGATTTATTATATACAACTTACTGTCTGGGTGCATCTTCGTCAGCAAACGAAAACATAACTGGTATCATCGATCATGCGGTTTCATGCTCTTCAAACTGGCCAGCAGCTTCATCGACCGCTCCCTAAAACAACGACAACGTTTATTTCAGAACAGAAATTTCCGGTCCATAAAATTGAGAAGGAAAGTTAGTAAGACATAACGGGACGGTTTTTAAAACAACTCAGTCAAATAACAGTAAATTGAAATCATCATAAAGTAAACGGTAATAGTTCACACAAAAATTAAATTGAGCGATAAGGTTTAAATGGTAAATTCCAGCAATGTTCAAAACCATCGTAGGATGAGCGATTGTTACTTTAAATTTACCTTACCTACTTTTGTATATCTTCCACGCTTTTTGGCGAAATCAAACTCACCTTTTGTTTAACAATCAGTGGAATGCCAGATTTGTTAACAATCCAAAATGGACATGAAATAAACACCTAAAATAAGTTTTCGAAATTTTTACGAAAGAGTTAAAATTAACTACAGTCAAGAACAGAATTAAGTGCGCAGAAACCGCGACTGCGTTTACAGCGGTTGCGGTTTTGTAACGGCGTCAGAGTATTTGAGTGATGACCGTTCAAACGCGCGTTGCGGTCGTGGTCGCGGTTAAAAACGCGGACCCACGGACACAATTGCGGTTGTCGTGGTGGAAACGCTCTCGCAGTCCCTGATTTAACCGCGGAACTTGTCGCGGTTTTAACCGCGGTCGCAGTTGCGGGCCGCATTTATCGGCTCGTTAAAAATACAATAAAGTTAGCGCGAAATCCCCGATTATTGCCCCTGATTTTTTGTCTTGGAAGTTTTTTAAAAGCCCGTTACTCATCAAATCCTCCCAAGTTAAACCACACGGGCGCCGCCACATGGAGATTGGGTTAGAGAAATGTCAGTTGCAATATTTCTAGCTGAATAAAGCCGACTCTTAACAGGTATGAAAACATCAGTATTAATAACAAATATTCTATCGAAACCACTTGAACCATTACAAATAAATGGACATGTAACAAATACCTTTAGCTTTTTTGACGTACAAGCAGCACCACTGGACACAGCTACATTAGCATCCGAACTTGGAATCAAACTATACCGCTTGAGCAAACAGTTATACGTCGTCGCAACAATAACGTAATCGCGATATTGACACGCCAATCAATATATCGGCAAGCGACATTTCTAAACGATGCTCGTAATCTGCCTGAGTGAACACATTAAGCCCTTTTTGCTTTCTAGGCGACACAATTGTTTGTTTCAGTTCTGGACCGATTTCTAGTGTGCCAGAGAACGATTCAACAAGCGTTACCTAAAACAAAAAATTGATCAATTTTTAATAAACACTCGTAATTTTAAATGTAAATGTAATGTAAATGTTAAACAGCAGTACAACTTTGATATACGACTGCTAGAACAAGCGATATTGTCCGCGATTTTATTTAATTATGCATAATATTGCAATTGACACTCAGAAATATCTTTTTCCGAAAACACATGTTTTCAGCCAACCCGTTTCATAAATCGACGTCTAAACAACCAAGTTAGCCAAACCCATACAGAAACAAATGTATAAACTACCGTACACAGACCTCAAATTGTTTCAAAAAAGATTCTGGAAAACATTTGCCAGAGAAAGTTAAAATAGGTAACAGCGTAGGGACGACAAATCCGCTCCCGTCGCTCGTCAATTGTGAATATAATATACCGAATAATATATTACCATGGATCCGTTTTAAGTCAGTCATCACTCCACCATCGGCCTGCAGCATTTGAACTGTGCTGTCAAGACTAGGCAAATTTTCCTTCGCATTACTTTTATATTGTATTACGCATGTTGTCTATAAAAACAAAAATAATCGTTATCAACAGCTTAAACTGAAGTTCAAATTTGATTGGCCACATATTCATTATCTATGTAGGAATACGTCTTCTGGCAAATCTGAACTCACGCAAAATTAATATAGTTGATTTAATCCTCACAATCATTGTTTCGACCAACTATAATATGCGTATCCAGCAAATATGAAAAGTATGAAGGAAACCATACTCAACTTAATTTTTGCACAAACTTCACACATTGAATTAGATCTGAAACTCACTGTGGGTTACATTTGCCATGAACACATTTGTTATATTTACAAAAAAACACTTGCGAAAAGTCCACATATCAAAACAAATTTTCGCACACCGCACCAAATTTTCAAACCATTTACGCTTGCCCAATTAAAAAACAATGAAAATATGCTATATCCATATTGAAAACTTACTTTGATCAAAAATACCAAACTATTCAACGCAGAATAGTCTTCGAGCAAAACAAGTTCTGATTCAATTATACTAATTTTAGTATCGAGTGATCCATTTTCTACAGAATGAAATGGAATATCAGCTGATCGACTACTATGAGTGCGCCAAAAGTCACGGTGTGATTTCGAAGCATTCGGCAACTTTGTCAAAATCCCAGTTGAGCTTGAGGTAGAATTTGTTCTGGTTTTTGGCATTGCTAAAAGTACTTGTCTATCAAAAATAACTTAAAATTCATAACGGAACCAAAAGTTGTTTAAAATAGTTTCATCGTTGAAATGTGAAAAATATTTGTACACTGATGATCAATGACACTGCTAGTAAATAGGCAGAAAAATAAACTGTACAAGGTTGTAATTTTTCCACAACTTTTCCAACTGTAGATAATTTAACAAAACCAAAAAGTTCATAAAAACTAAAAAAATCATGATTTACGCAATAAGTAAGGCGCATACTTCGTTCCGCCTTTGGCAGCGGATCGGTCAAAATAAAACCACGCGAAAGCATGCATATTTAAATCTTACATTCAATCAAAATGTACGTATTGTTATGTATGCACTGTGCAACACTGTTCCGTAGAAATAAAGCAGATGCAGGTGTCACAATTGCACATAAATCCATTGTTTGAATACATATAACATCTCATCCAAAACTTGTTTTCCGTGTTAAAAATTGAAAATACGTACTTGCAAATGACCTGATGATACGCTGTAATCTGGCCTATGTTGAACTATCACTGGGTACGCGGAAGCACGTTTGTTAAAAGCCAAATCTGTAAAAATACAAAAACTATTTCCAACCAAAACAATACTATACGCGTAAGCTGCAACAACAGAATTGTTCTGGTGCAGTTATATTAATCTGTTATCTCTTCTGCAACAGGGTATTTTTTCAAAATCGAAGCCGAGTCCATCCTGCGTCCAGGCGAATTTTTTAGTCAGATTCCATGGTTTTGCGTCATTGCAATTTATATTATCCTTTGCGCAAAGTGGCAACAAAGGTTCGGATTCAGATTCAGCAAATTAGCAATGGATTCGGATTCGGTCAAAAATCATGAATTCGGTTATACCCTGCCTCTGCGTATATATTATGCAATGCTCCTATATGTATATAACGTGGATCGAGACCAAACTGACGTTCATATTGACGTTCAAACGAATAGCACAGATGATCCAAACTCATTTACGATAAGCAGCCTTTTGATGGCTTTAACACCACGGAAGTTGGAAATGCCGTTAGAGCAATTGGGGAAAACATTTACGATGTCAACGAAATTAAACCTTGTTCTGAAATCAGGATTCTTGTAATCTCTTCTGCAGTCCGATTCTTAAGTCCGAAAAATCGGACCACTCTCAGATAAAAATAACAATACTTGCAACAAAATCGATAATTTCGGCTAACAACACACCGAAAAACATAATAACCTTCATAACGTTGAAAAATGAAAAATAGCGACACACAATCCGAAAGAAACTAACACTTAACATATATTAACTTTGTTGCAGCTGAATCCGTTTTATTTCACTTACCAAAATGGCGCCTTCAACAACGGCCTACTCCGGTGGCACGAGTAAAGGAATGCGCCATGTCTTTGTGCCCTGCCTCGTTACGCGAGTGCCGCCTTCGACTGTTCCATACGGCTGAGCACGTCGTGGATGTTGGCGGCACTTTCCTTTGTGCGCGCGCAGGCCCGCGACACCCTTGAACGGCCGAGAGCCATCCTTAATGTGCGTACATGCACAATAAGGACAGCTCGGCAGCGGATTTTCCGCATCGGGTAAGACGATTTGGGCCTGCGGGCGGAGCAACTTCTGAAACAATATTACTAATAACAAATATTACGAACCAGATGCCTGTCTTTTTAGCGTCATTAGTTATTTTTTGGATGTCTAGCTTAAATGTAGTACAAAACATGCATTATTTACTAGTACATAATTGTCACATAGCAACCACCCTACCCGCGGTTTCACTATGCGAACCTGATGGAACTGGTCGGCCCGTTTCGTTTCCTCCCATTCGTCGTTTCGTCGTTTGATGTAATCGGCGATGTTTTCGTCGCCGTTACACCATCGTTCGCCATGTTTTTCGAAATGGGAGTTGTCGACGGCGATCGCTTTGTTCGCTTTCTGATATGAAATAAAATTATTTCACATCAAATAAAAAATAAATTTAATATGTAATAATCGAACTACCTTTTGATATGATTATACATAAAAACTCTTAAAGTTAAGTAATATCGTTATATTCAGCGCAAGTTTAGTTCGACCTAAAATAGAAATTTTGTGTTTTTAATTAACACTTACTCGTGTTGCGATTCGCCTAAGCGACGCCAATTTGGCCTTTTCGTGTTTCGTGACAGACGGGCCCCCTCGCCTGCGGACAGTTGCGTCGGCCAGTGCGCCCTGAATTTATAACTGACAAAAATGCTAAAATATTTAAAAAATAGTTCGCCGCACTAAGAAACGCGACTTGAATTTAAGTGTTAGTTTCGTGTTGCACTATGCAAAGATTTTTGTTCATTTGGTAAATTGTAATTAAATTGTATAACTTTATTAGGAGCACAACATGACTGATTCTACAATTTCATTAATTCCTAGCTCAAGCCCACTTCGATTTGTTAGAATTCAAACTGTGAGTGTTGAGTTTTCAAGATTCTACAGTATGTCATCTTATTTACAGCTTAATGCAATTGCACAACTCTTGTAGAAGTCAATTACTAAATACGGTATAAATTCTTGCGATTAAGAATATCTTTACTCTCAATACGTAATTTACAAATTTAAAATTTAAAATATTCAATGTCAATTGAATTGTGCTTCCACGAGTAGGTCCGTGCAGTTTCTGCATACCTCGAATAGCTGCAACCATCGGAATTCGGCCTCCCATTCGTCTATGGAGGCCTCCGCTGCTTCGCGTTCGCGTGGCAGGTTTTCCAACCGCGCGAGTTCCTCATGGTTTTCGCGAAGCAGCTTGATGGTGCAGTTTTCTGGAATTTATTAGTACAAAAGAATGAAATAGAATCTATGAGATATAAATATAGAACGGCTCTGCACGCGCTAAAACAGATAGTGAAAAGAAAGCATGCAATGCTAATTGACCCAACACATGTTTTTACAATCATCAGCCCTACATCAATGCAATCAATCACTAAACATGCTATATTTCAGACTTAGCACTTTCAAGCATCAATAAAGTTTGCCTACCGCGTGTTACGAGACAAATTCGACGGCGCATTTGAGCCGGCACGCCCAGCTCATCCCACATCTGTCGAATTCGAGCCACCATGTCGCCGGACCGCTCCCGCTGCAGCCAGAATAAGCGGCGATTGTCATCAAGCTGAAACGGTCGGTTGTATATAACCTAATTAATGAATAAATGTACCAGCTCAAAACACTGAACTTTTCGGTTGCTTTTCGGAACTTTTCCTTTTCTCATAAAAAGTGTTTCAAAGTTAAAACCGAAACACTAAATTTTTATTTGCAATAAATTACTAAAAAATGAGTAACTTCTTGCCTGTTTCAAAATTTAAATACATTCAGTTAAATTATTTAAAGTAGCTAAAGATACCACTGTAACGCTGTATTTATTATTTCGGCTCCATTAGCGGAATACAAACGTATGCGGTAGCTTCTAAGTAATATACTTTTTAAGAAGTAACTGACGGCAATGCATACCTCTTCATGGTACTCGTTGAGGCGTTCGATCATGGCAGGCGTGAAGATGAAGTAATCCTTGTCTGGCCACGCAAGGATTTCTTGCTCGAGCTCAGTCAATGTTACTGGCTCTCCAGTTATGCCGATGAAGTCCTGGAGCTTGGTTCGAATTAGCTCGAGGACTTCTCTCTTCATGCCCTACAAATCAATGAACTCATATTCCTGGCAGGAGAATTCGTAAAACGAACATCTTGGAAGCTTTCTACACTAGAAAACTTGAAATATTAAGGTTGTAATTTCAAACAGATGTTAATCTGAATTTAGGTTTTTGTTACGTTATAATTGAACCGTAACTTAGTTTCAACAAAATTTAGCCGCAACCAGGCAAGGCCGGAAACACGGGGCTTGCAAAAATCAACATGACATTTGTAGTTGTCTGGAAATCATTTCTGATAGAGTATAACACATTTCTGCAACAGTAAGCTTCCTATCCCTTTCAAACAGCTGGTATCGTGAGATTTTCTACGTGTTATACACTTACCAACTCTTCAGCTTTTTGCTCAGCGAGAGTTCTCAGTGCATCGATCTCTTGTAGTGTTGGAACTCCCGTGGGATGATTTGACAGCATGTCTCGATATGGTGATGGACCTTCATCAAGACATATCGAGACTTCGCTAGAACAAACCAATACCAGATTGCCGCTATAAAATTTTCCACGAAATGTCAGTGAAGATTAACACATGCATGAAAGTAATTCTGCTCATTGCGATCTCAAATTCTTTAAAACGAAATTAAGTTACTGCTTTCGATAATACAAAACAGGAGACAGTGTGGTGGAATCCTTAAACTGAAGAATAAAAATGCCGAACATTTATATGGCAATCAGAATTCAGTTTGTATATTGTGTTCACATATATTTTGATAATCTCTAGATCTGGACACTTTTGATGTGCGAGTTACTGAGCTAAGCGTCTAAATTACAAGTATAAACCCTCACTCGTGCACTGAGGCCCATCTTTTATATTCTTGGCGGCGGCGCCTTTTCTCTTGGACCAGCTCTCCGTGTTGCTGGCGCAAGTACTCCATGCTGCACGGCTCCTAAAATATGTTTGCAAGTAAACTTCTAATACATAATCTACACAAATATGTCAACATTCAACATCGTGGTCCAAAAGAAGCTAAGATTTTACAACAAACAAAATTTAAATTTTTGTCCGAACTGCAAAAAAATTCATAAGAAATTTCATCACTGAAGTACAGGTTAAATTAATCAAGTTTTCAAGCTTAAAAATTGTTCACGTAAATTTTTTTGTTTCTTGCCAATCCGTGCAGTTTATTTCAAGCCTGGGTTCAAGCTAAATCTTAATGCGTCATAGGAAGAAATAGTTTCAAGTGATAACTGGACACCAAGTACGGACAACCTCACTTCTTGTAAAATAATTCAGCCTTTCCAAAGATGTTTTTCTGGCCTTGTCCGCGCGCCATATGGCACCGGCCAAGAAAAAATTGAAAACCGAATCCGTAGCCTCCATGACCTCGTGATAGCCTTGGGCTATAAGAGAAATCGCTTATAGCTCAGGGCTATCACGTGTCAGCCCCGTCCTCGAAACTCGTGATAGCCCTGAGCTATCACAAAATTTCCTCTTCTATGTATATTTATATTCATAACACACATATGTTTATGTGTGTTATGAAACTTGATACCAACAAATTTAATTTTAGAATTTTAATCCTCTGCCCTGCACGCTAGCTCAGTGCTATGAGGAGTTTTGTGGCAAACCTCAAATTTTGGAACATTGAGTAGACTTGGGAAAATTTTCACGCTTTTGAACAGACTTAGAAAAATTTTCAGGCGTAAGGGTGTCTAGAAATATTTATTGTGAACGGCGCATAATTGTGTTAATTGTTTGGATAATTTTAATTATACGGCCGTGCCTACTAAGTCTACGCGTAAGTCTAAACATACGCCTGAGACTACCAGTCTCTAATTGCCGCGTTCCCCAGTCTGCCAGTGAAACGATCTCAAATGCTTGATTGAAACTCGCAAAGAATGCGCAAACATATATTCGTTTGCGGGAAATTAGCTATTTGTTCAGCATGTTAATTATGTATGACGTGTTCCGCACAATTTCATTCGTGAAATTGATATTTGCTGCGCTCTTCAAAATTTCAGTGAAAAACGGCCATCATTTTCAGCTTACAAAAAGTCCATGGAGGTCAGTCTTGCATTGAAAAGCAGAGGTCACTCACTACATGTACCTAAAATTTTATGCTGAAAATGTCACTGAAGGTCAAATTTTAACATTTTCTTGTGTAGTTTCAAAACGCATATTGCTGTTGCAATTATTGCTGTGCGTGCAACGTGAAAGCGGCATAAGTGCGACGCAACAGTTCAATATTCAAGTTTTGAAATATATGTACAAAGGTCATCTGTTGTAAGGTCACACTGTTTCAGGTCATAGCTCTTAATTTAATCGCTAAAACGTAGAAAGGCGGGGTCAAGCGTTTTTGACGGGGAAACGAAACAAATGGAAAATTTTTTCAAATTTTTGAACTTGGAAAAGTTTAAAATGGATCTTAAAACTCATTCTTCTAGAAACCGGAATTTTTGGAAGTTTAACTTAAACTTATGTTAAATATGGTCCAGCTTCCAATTCATTAATGCTTGCATATAGTAGGCTATGAACTGAAGTAACTACGCTGTATTGATGCACACGTATCACGCTCGGCCACTAGAAAATTTTATGCTGTGGTAGGGTAGACTTATAAATGGCCTATATCTTTCATACCATAAAATTTTCCATCTTCCTCAAAATTTTGAAAATCGAACGGTGCCACAAAAGTTGCCCTTGTTCAGGGCTAAAACGAATATTTGAAAATTTTACAATAGTAACTTGATAGGTTTGTGTGTTGTTTGTGTGTTAATTTGCGTTGTGTGCGTTTGTATTGTGTTTGTGTATGTGGTGTGTGTGGCTAAATTCGAGGGGGTTTGTGATAGCTCAGAGCTATCACGAGTTTCGAGGAAGGGGCTGACACGTGATAGCCCTGAGCTATAAGCGATTTCGCTTATAGCCCAAGGCTATCACGAGGTCATTTTGAAAATGACCTCGTGATAGCCTTGGGCTATGGCATATTCTGTGGCACCGTTGACAAAATTATTGTGAACGGCGCACTACTCCAACATGACTCGCCTGTATATTAGGGAGTTGCAGCGCTGCACACAGAACCGTAATGGCTCGCATAAGTTGTTGCATCGTTGGTGCAATTGACGGCATTTTGATGATTGCCCTGAAACGCAAGATTTAGCAAAAAAAATTAATATGCACATAGCGAACGTTCAATGATAAGCATCTATTTCCACGCGTCAAAAGCCAAACCTATGTTTCCATCTAATGCTATCAACCTTAAGCAATGTTTCGTTAAGAACGTAATTTATTTGGCATTCGGTTGAAGCTTTAACACAATAATCAATGTTCAACCGGAATTATAGAATACCCGGACCACAAGGTTAAAAAATACCGGAACTGTAACCGAAAAAATCCTTGTTACCGACGAGTTTCGTTTTTAAGCAATTTTATCGCTTTTAACGGGAAAATTATTTAATAATTAGCGATTCGAAACAAAATCTTTCACCAAAATTTCGCGTTTTGTAGATCCTCACTTTCAACAAAAGCAAATTTCGCCCTCAATGTATTTCTAATGAATTTCAGAGAACCCAAGTTAATTAAATGACCAAAATCCTTAAAAAAATGAAGTAGCTTTGAAACGTATGGTAGAGTATGGAGAATGACACAAAGTGAAAATTTTTGCAATACACGCTAAGACAATGTTTGAAAAGATTAGTTAGAATAATATGCCAATTATTCTTAAATTTTCGAACGAGAAAAAATTCAATACCGAAAGTACCGGAATATTCTAGTGAAAAATACCGAATTTATTACCTGGCTTCTCCACAGCGGGGGACCCAGCACTTTTCGAAATTTTCATTTTCCCCCGGCGAAAATTTTGCCGCCCCCAGGAAAGGCCCCCCGGCGAATTTTCGGCCGCCCCCCAGCAAAATGCCCTCCAGCAAATTTTTTTGCTGGGGGGCTCCCCAGGACTTTTCTAGGTCAAAAATTTTCAAAAACGCACCCCCGGCGGAAATTTTCAAGCTATGGAGAAGCCAGATTACCGGAACCAGATATTGACAAATACTGATTTTTCTGGCCGGCTGATATCGTATTTGCTCTTTTGACATAAGTCAATAATTCAGCACTTAAATAACAATTTTATCACACTTTCGACTATATATTCCATCTGGCCATCTCTTTACTAACATTGCAGCCCCTACCGAATCCAATTTGCTAGATCTAACCGTAGAATTCTCAAACGACGATCAAATTTGGTAGTTTCCATCGCATTGCATTGTGCAACCCGAATTGCGCTTCCGATTACAACTCCGATTCAAACGAGTTCCGATTCCGATTGTACAATCAATCGCAATCGGAATTTTGAAATTCAAATTTTTATCCTACTTCTTGTGATATTATGCATAAAAATTGTGTATAATTTATCTATTAAACTAACTTCTATGAGTTTGCTTATTTAATAATTGTTTATGGTTTAGTTTTAAAGAACCAAAGAATCACCGCCAACATTTCGTACGACGTTTTTGAAAATTTCTGCCAGTCAACAGACACCCTAAATTAATTTGCTAACGCAAACTATCTTTATGGTACCAAAATTTTCAGTTAAGAATCCAATTCCGGTATAAATATGCTGCTCCGATTTGGTTACAATACTGTTAAGCTATGCAAACTGTTTCATTAATATTGTTTTCTACATCTTAAATGACTGTCATCCCTTCACACATGGAGTACGTATGGTATGAGCATCTCAGTGGATCGTGCAATAATCGAAACTAAGCTTGAAAAGGCTGTTATCTGGGTCGAGCTCCGGCGCGACAAAAAATTGACCTCCGGCTACAGTAGAATTTTGGAAATAGGTTCCGGCAATACTGATAGCGAAACTTTTCGTAATTTATTTTAAACATATATAATCTGTTATGATCTTGCTTATTGCAATAGGCTTAGTACCAGGGAGGCAACAAAGGTTCGGATTCGGCAAAAATTTGAGGTTCGGATTCGGATTCGGTTGTGGAAAAACCGAATCCAAAAGCCAAATCCAACAAAGTTCGGCAATATGTTTTTTTTCATTTTTAAGCAATAAATATCACAAGTAGGATTACAATTAAAAGTTCAAAATTCCGATTCCCATTCTCAAAAACGTAGCACGAACAAGAATGATTTATTGATAAGTTAACTCATCGAAAACCATTCAATAGATAAATGATGCGAATTCCGGTCGCACTTTGTATAGTTAACTGCATCTCCACCAGAGCGGCGGACAACATACAATACAGTGCATGTACAGTGTATTCGCATATGCACAAGGACGAGAATGTCTTACATGCTTTCATGCCCCAATTTTTACCAAGGTCGTCCATTCGTTAACTGTGTACCCCCCATTTTCACTGGATATCAGGGTGCAAAGTGGAACTGGATCATATCGAAGCCGAAACAGCAAATTCATACCGGAATCGGAACTACACATTTTGCGACCATATATACGAATAATTTGTATTACAAATATATATACATATGTATATATTTACTCAGGGTGTCTTTTGACTTGCAACAATTTTCAAAAAATGTCGCATGAACAAATTGGCGATGATTGTTTGGTTCTGTAAAGCTAAACTACAATCAATTAGAGTTGCAACATTTAAAAATAAATACCCGGGTCCGGATTTTACAGAAAAAGCCCGGACCCGGATTTTTCTGGAAAAATCCCGAACCCCGATTTTTCTGGAAGAAAACCCCGGCCCTGGACCCGGAATTTTTAAGAATGCTAACCCGGACCCGGACTCGGATTTATTTTTCGGGCAAGCCAGGGCCCGGAATTTTTATTACATAAACCTGAACATGATCCTAATTTTTTAAAGATAGAAAGGAATTTCTGTCTCCATCTATATTTTAGCAGCTCAGTGTGTAAAATATTAAAGGGCAGTACGCCATGCGAAGCGACCAATGTCATTCACAAAAAGTTATTTCAAATAAATCATAAAACAGTGTACTATCCTTACTTGGGGATGTGCAGATACCAAATTTTTTCCAGATGCCGATACCGATTATTTTGAAGATATACCGATGCCGACACCTATTCCAAGTTTAATTATACACAAGTTTAAAAAACAGATAGGATACATTACAACTTCGAGGACTCAAATCCTAACAATTAAAGATTATAATTTTTGAGAACGATGCTTTTAATTAATTTTTTCAAGGACAAACGCAAGAGAAATAACAGTTTTCCTGATAACCCAAAAATGACATAAATAAAGCAAGAATAATAGCTGGCGCAGAGTGGGTTCGACTATCAAGCTAAGCTGCGCGTCCTTTAGCGAACGCTCTACCACATTTACTAAGCAATCGTCGACTTAGACCAAAGACACTAAACTTATGTAAAATGTTGAATTAGTCATGTATCTGCATCCCGACCATTCCTAATTAAGCATTCGTCATCGTAACCTAAGTATATCTGCGAGGGTTATTCATCACTCAAAGGTGAAGCCTGTTGACCAACTTTTTCCTTTTGCAGTTTGCTTTTACATACTACACGCGATAGTTGTCTTAAGAGACCTGTTGGGAGTATTTGTAGTAAATAGATAATTTTAGTGAAGTTAAGTTTAAACTTAAACAACGTTCTGACAGTTCGTATTTATGAAATTTCAGGTATTATAAAGTATATAGTGTAAAATACTGCGAAGCCAGCTAGTATGACTAATATGACTTTTGCGACTGTTTTTATTGTGCGATATAAAGTCGGCCTGTTTCCCTGAAATCTGATTGTTGTCATAAGTACATATATTTCAGACCGAGCGCAAAGTGGAACTGGACTATATCGAAATCGGAACAGAAATTTATACCAGAATAGGAACTACAAATGTGACTATATACGGATGATTTGTATTAACAAAATTGATTTAGGGTGCTTCTTGGCTGGCAACAATTAACAATTTTGAAAAACGTCGCATGAACAAATTGGCGATGATTTTTTTAACTTGTTTTTAATCGGAATTTTAATCGCAATCGAAATTCCGGTTGCACATCGGCAGGTATGTTTTGTGCCAAATGGATGAACATTCCGTATTTACGTCAAACATAAATTACGAATTGTTTTTTGAGCAAAATAGAACATTCAAAATTCGTGATGTAGAATTTTTTCAGAATTGTTCGGTATTGGTGCAAAAAATTCTGAGACTCTCCTCAGTCCCAACTTCTTCATTGATTCACCCATCCATGGTTGCGTAATATCACCATTCCTATGCGACAAAAAAGGTAAAAAATAAGGTTTAGCGGCGATTTATTAGCTTAATTGCATGAATTAAACGGCAATTCAGAGCAGACAAAAATATTCAAAACTTTTGCTAGGAAAATCTTTTTATTTTTTAACGGTTAAAAATTGATCGAGATCAAGAAGGTTGGATCTCGGTCTCAATTTTTTGACCCAGGCCGCCCATCCCCGACGCCGGATGTTCCGCCTGTCCTGCTTACCCACGGTCCTCACAGCAACATTAGCCCTTTATGTTTTAAGTCGTTGTGTCTGTGTCACCATTCCTAACTGACAAATAAGGTAAAAAATAAAGTTTGGTGGCGACTTATTAGTTTAATTGTATAAATAAAACGGCAATTCAGTGCAGATAACAAATATTCAAAACTTTTGTCAGAATAATGTTATCTGTATTTTCGGAAACGGTTAAAAATTGACCGAGATCGAGACCAAGTTAGTGTCGGTCACGGTTAGTACGTATCTCACTGTTTAAAACACCTTCGATACAATCCCTAATTCAACAATATAGTGTTGTTTTGGCTCCTGGGCAAACCGAATAGACTGGAAAATCTTTTAACATAGCGCGACGTAATAAATGCGGATGACCATAACTTTTTAAACGATGCCTTAAATTTTTAAACCCGAAAGTGTAACTATTTGTGCTTTATCAGCAAAATCAAAGTGTTTTGGGTTTCCTTTCAAAAATAGAATTTTGTTTAACCGGAGGGGTCATTCTTGCACCTCCTCTTGCTCGCGAGTCAAGCGCGCTACTCATTACACCACGCGGAATATACATGGTTTTTCTCTAAATTTCTCCGAAACATATGGCCATGCCGGGAATCAAACCTCGGACCTCTTGCTCGGGAGCCAAGCGCGCTTCCTATTACACCACGCGGCCGATATCTGAATTTCCTCAGGTGCTATATGCGCACGAGTATGTATGTGTCTTAACATTACACAATGCGCATACACGAGTTACACCTCGTATACCCACATTCCCCCTTCTTCAGGCGGTCGCCCCGGACCGCGAATCCAAACTTCTCCGAATCCATGGGCCTGCAATTGACAGCGCCCCTCTCGGCGGGACCTCCATGTCAGAACTGCACGGTCGGGACGACCCCTTTCCTCGAAGTAATGTGAATATGCATGATTTTCCTCTTAATTTCTACGAAAGATATGGCCACGCCAGGAATCGAACCTCGGACCTCTTGCTAGCGAGTCAAGCGCGCTACCCATTACACCACGCGGAATATACATGGTTTTTTCTCTAAATTTCTCCGAAACATATGGCCATGCCGGGAATCGAACCTCGGACCTCTTGCTCGGGAGTCAAGCGCGCTTCCTATTACACCACGCGGCCGATATCTGAATTTCCTCAGGTGCTATATGCACACGAGTATGTATGTGTCTTAACATTATACACTGCGCATACACAAGCTACACCGCGTATACCCACATTCCCCCTTCTTTAGGCGGTCGCCACGGACCGCGAATCCAAACTTCTCCGAATCCATGGGCCTGCAATTTACAGCGCCCGTCTCGGCGGGACCTCCATGTCAGAACTGCACGGTCGGGACGACCCCTTTCCTCGAAGTACTGTGAATATACATGATTTTCCTCCTAATTTCTCCGAAAGATATGGCCACTCCAGGAATCGAACCTCGGACCTCTTGCTAGCGAGTCAAGCGCGCTACCCATTACACCACGCGGAATATACATGGTTTTTTTCTCTAAATTTCTCCGAAACATATGGCCATGCCGGGAATCGAACCTCGGACCTCTTGCTCGGGAGTCAAGCGCGCTTCCTATTACACCACGCGGCCGATATCTGAATTTCCTCAGGTGCTATATGCGCACGAGTATGTATGTGTCTTAACATTATACACTGCGCATACACAAGCTACACCGCGTATACCCACATTCCCCCTTCTTTAGGCGGTCGCCACGGACCGCGAATCCAAACTTCTCCGAATCCATGGGCCTGCAATTTACAGCGCCCGTCTCGGCGGGACCTCCATGTCAGAACTGCACGGTCGGGACGACCCCTTTCCTCGAAGTACTGTGAATATACATGATTTTTCTCTTAATTTCTCCGAAAGATATGGCCACGCCAAGAATCGAACCTCGGACCTCTTGCTAGCGAGTCAAGCGCGCTACCCATTACACCACGCGGAATATACATGGTTTTTCTCTAAATTTCTTCGAAACATATGGCCATGCCGGGAATCGAACCTCGCACCTCTTGCTCGCGAGTCAAGCGCGCTTCCTATTACACCACGCGACCGATATCCACACGCACCAGGTCGCTTATAGTGAAACGGAAACCTACGCGGTGTCAGTCAGGAAGAAGCGGGACTTCAGACTTTTTATAAAGCAGCTGGAAAAGCAGGCATAAGGGAGTGGCTCGAACTCTCATTCTACGGATCCTTAAGTGCCCTACCACTGCGCCACGTAGCCCGCCTATATAACTACTTTTTTGTAGACTATATGTGTAGATTGTATGCTGCCGTCAAGCATGCTACATAGTGCAATGCATTTACCTATACATACGGACGATGCTTACAAGCAGCACCGAAAATGAGCAACACATCCCAGCAACTGCCATACACAATACACATTATATATATTCTGTGTGAAGTCACAATTCTGTCGTGTGGAAAATTGTTGCATTATATATTTATACCTGAACAACAATGCCCAATCAACAGTTCTAACTGAACGCAAAGTGAATCAGATCCAAACAGTTTGTATACACTTGAACAGACCACCGGTATACGACAATCCGATTTGCTTCCAATTGATTCCAAACGAATATCTTGACGTGTGAACAATGATGTGAAACTCTTCCAAATAATCAATTAAAATAGTTTTTAAAAATGCGCACTTATATTATATTAGCTAGCAGATTTGCGTACTGCAGAATATACCAGTTGATTTCATTAACAAAGTACCAAGACACTCCAACTTTTCAAAACAAAAAGCCTTGAAACAGGACTAGATTGTCATCAAAGGCCTCAGACAAATTAAGACCTTCAGTCAGGTTCCTTGAAAATTTGGCATTTTTAGTGTTCTGATAGATGTATAATTGATCGGACTACGGTATCGGCTGTATTGCAGAAACATGACTTTTTTGAGTAAAGCCGATTTTCATCCTAAGCCAAGGAAGAAGCATAACCTTACAGGACGAAATTTTTGGTACATTTCCAGCCCCTGTAAGTGCGAACTACCACAGTTTAAGAGTACCCCTAGTAACTCGAATTTTACAGGCACGATATAATACAGGACACCGCAAAAATCAAACACGAGTCCATTGCGCTGTCGACTGGATAAAATTTTTTGCCCAGTGGCGTAACAAAAGATTTGCACTACTGGTGCGTTTACGCATTACGTACGTTTGGGAAATAAACCGCACCGGACACCAAAACAGACATCTTCTATGCACAGAGAAACTGACCAAGTATCAGCATCAAGAATAAGACGGCCAGGAGTATTAACTAGAGGATATTCGCCTGCCAGACCAGTGTAAACCGTTTTTAGTTCGCCTTTTTGACCTTATTAGAGTTTTAAACTAAGAAGGTTGTCGTTTTCCTTTGCCCTTGAATTGTTTGGCAATGTATTTGCCATACTTATTACAAGAATTCCAACATTATTAGATTTTTCATAAGTTATTCTTAATTTGTTTCATTGCATTTTGAGTCGCTTGTCTAAAAATATTGATAAAATAGGAATTGTAATCTATGAAGTTTTCTGATATCTCTTTCTCAACTTTTCAAAAATTAAATTATATTTCTTTTAAATTGAGGTGTTTGGAAATATTTTACATAGCTAAGTCTTTCGTTCAATTTTCTCTTAATATAAGGTTGTTGATTCACATGAACACAAAAAATATTAATTCTAGAGATATGGCCCTTTTCGTAAATATCGACATTGTTACTGCAAAAAATCTGAACAGTAAGTTGGAAAGTTATCAGTTTCGTTACGGTTTCATTCTACGCGTTGTGAGGTCAGGACTGATCGAAAACGGGGATTTTCGATCGGTCCGCAGGCGGGTATGGTCTAGTTTCGGATCGATCCTGCAACAGTTTTAACACAACTTACACACTCCTACTGCTCGCATGAGTTTATAAGACACCATTTATCCGTTTTACTGGCAATTAACAAGATTTTTGCGGTATCCTGTATTCTCTTGGGCCTACAAAATAGTATCGATCTAGTCACGTATATAGAAACATTGGCTGGGCTACAGAAACATGACCTAAGTCCAATTCCAACTTTTAAGTCAAGATTTTACATAAGTTCTGTAGTTTTGACTTAAGTCATGGTTTCCAACACGCATTTATGTCTTTTCAAGTAACCAATAGTTGTAAAGTACAAAATTATTTGGTAATAAGAATACAGAATTATCTTTTAGCTCTAAAACAATACTTTCGAAAACTACTAATTCCTGTGCGCACAACTTTAAAAATAACCACTATCAACTTCCAGATGCAACACAATAGCTTAGTCTTACTAATAAACCACGTTCTATTTTAATTAAGCAATGTCCGCTCCGCAGCGCTCAGGCGTAATTGCCTTCCTTGAAAAGGTCCCAATTCCACCTAAGCCTATGACTGCTGCGTACAGCTTGCCGTGAATAATTACCGATACGACTGCTCGCACGAGCCAGTCGGTTCTACCGTTAACACAATACTCACCAATTACCGGGAAAAACAATGGGGTCCAAAGGTCTACGCGTAATATAAACCCAAACCAAACTCGCAATTCACATTCTAGGAACAACCGTACAAACTGCACAAAGCATAACTTTCATAATAATATCTGACCGGGTAAAAATACAACTGATTTTCTCCGACTAACTCAGGAATTCCAAACTAAGAATTGAATTAGGTTATTTTTTAGTAAATTTAATATTAATTTTTGTAGAATTTTTTAAAGAATATTGTTTTAGAACTTTTTAACACGCACGACGCCGATATAATCAAAAATACACAAAAACGACACAAAAAACAACAACTAAAAATAGCACAAAAACCACGTCTTACACCTAGCTAGGTAATTGTTTTAGATTTTTAAAATAGATTTTTATATATTTTTAGGAAAATATCCGGCACGACTTAAGAGTCGCACTCGGATATTGGCCAGCGGGGTCACAGCTCAGAAATAGGAAAAAGAGTGCTAAATAGGAGCCCAGGGCGCTCCAGAAAAAGGGAAAGCTGAGGGAGGGTGATTTAGAAAATAAAAAGTAAAAACCCAAAATTCAAAGGTGAGACACCACCTACAATCCCCCTTCGACGCAAAACACCGACCCCTGGCGTTTACCCACAAAAAATTGGACCAAAAATAATTTTACCCTACTGACCCCGCTTACATAAAAAATTAAAAAGAGGGGTTAAAAATAAGAAAAATATTTTAAATTTTTGTTTAAAATAGTTTTAAAATGTTAAAAATAGAAGAAAAACATAAAAATATATATATAAAAAACACAACAGTTATACGTAATATTTCACCATATACATAAAATACACCGTATATTTAACAAGTATGGAATGACAAGTAATTTTTGGAAGGCAATTATTTGACAAGTAAATCATGACCAGTATAAAATAAATGGAATTAAAGTGACAATGTCACAACGTATAATACATATTTATAACAGTTTTTTATAAAACAGTTGTTATACATACAGTTTATACTATAAATCGCAATTCAAGACACATTATGCATGTTTTTATAAAACAGTTTTTATGCAAGTTATTTTATAAAACTCAGTTTAAAACACAGTATTCAAGCTTTTTATAAAACAGTTTTATACAGGTTATGTTATAAAACTCAATTCAATACATATTATGCAAGTTTTTACAAAACAGTTTCTTATAACATACGAATTATTTTATAAAACACAATAATAAAAACATAATTATTGTCGCGTCCGTGAAAAATAACTTCTGTCTTTGTGACTGTCTTTAACCTTTGTAATGTCTTTAAAACTTGAACCGTCTTCTTTCTTGTGATCCTGACTGATCCCAATTGTCCGGTGGTTGACTTTGAAACATTGGTCGCACGTTGATCGACATTAATGACGGCAATCGTGGCCTTTCTTGTGTTTGACCCAACGAATCGACTCGCGGCGTACTTTGGTGACGACGCGGGCTTCTCCGTAATTGCGGTTCCACAGGCGTTTGTTGTTGTTGTTCTTGTACCTGTTCCTGTGAAAGCCGGCTTATCACCGGGACATAACCTCTACTATATTCTAATACTTCATCATACACAATCCTAGGTTCATCCTGGGACTGGCGAACCTCTTGGTCGCTTGTCCCTCTTTCCACAATTTCGCCTTCACTTAATTCCTGCTGTTCCTGTGATTGAGCATAACCTTCGACTTCCATAGTCGTTGGTTGCTTTTGGCTAACATGTGGTATATTTTGACTTTCGGGTTGGGCCGGGGGTGGGGGAGGGGGATTTACCTGTTGGATTGTCACAGCAGAGACATTTTGTCTCCCCTGTGACCGAACTGCTGGCTATGGGGCGGGCCTTCAATTATAGCATCCTGGAACTCCATAGGCCATGGATGCTCTTCCATTAGGCATGCAGTACTTTTAGCTAACAATTCCTTATTTTCATTTGGAATTTGAGCTAATGTTAACCTTTCCAATTCCGGTTGTTCATTGTCCAATTCGTCGAAGAGTCTTGCACGTTTCTGTTTATCGTGTACGTCGTTAATGGCCTGAATATTTTTCCTATCGAATGCGTTCCTAATTTTCCAATAGTTACTGTTAGAGTACCCCGCACACTCAACTAATATAAGCATTGCCTGGGCTCTAACATCCTTACATTTTGAATACCTTTGTTGAACAACGTATTGTGATAGTGGAAGGAAATATTCAGGGGGCGCATTTATGTAGTATCGACGTCGCCAAGGCATGCGTTCGATGCAATATTTTCTTAATTCACATGCAAACCATCGCATCAGATCCTCGTATTCTCTCGTCGACATATCCGGTTTAATCTTTGTTACTGAAACTGCTAAACCATATTCTGCATAGTTTAAATAGTTTAACAAATCCTTAAATTCAGCCTTTACATGGAGTCTAAATCTCCATGCTTCTAAAAATGCCTCTTTCCATTTATCTGCTAATTTCTGAAGCCTAGCTGCAGACATCAATGTCTGTGGCATAGGAACAATATCATTAATAGCAAAATAATAAATTTGCAATCTATATTCATAACCTACAGGCGGTTGTTGTACCAAGTCTGCTGGTTCAATTAGTAATATATTTGGGTAAGTTAAATTTAAACTGGAAAAGGTGGGTTCAGCTTCTGGTTCTTGTTCCTGTACTCCGACGGCTGCAGCCGCTGAAGTACCTGCTATAGGGGACATTGACCTAGGGAGTGGTTCATTCATACTTTCTAAACGTGCCTGTTTAACAATTACCATTAACGTTCGAGCCCTTTTTCGTTTACTTGGACCTTTAGCCACGTCTTTGCTTTTATCTGTTATCACTTTTTCCACTGTTACGTCTGATTGTTGTCCTGCTTGATCGTCGGCGTCTTCGTCGATTATCACTTCACCCATATTGTCGGTACCTAAATCCTGCCTAGCAGGCTCCTGAAATTCTGTTTGTGTTTCCGATTCCAAAATATTCGGAACAGGGCCTAATTTCCTTTCTAATTGCAAAATTCTCTTTTCCAATTTCCGTTTATCATCCAATAAATTTAATAATTCTGTATGATCTCTAACAGAATTTTGCATAGCCTTTGTTAAAACTTTTTCAGTACTTACCTTTTCCTGTTCTAATTTGCAAATTCGAACCTCCTGAATTGCAAATTTCTTAATGTATTCTTGCCTCAATTTTTCATCATTTTCCTTCATCCAATCAGTATGTATGGAAGCTGCTTGAAGGGTGGACTTGGCTTGTTCAATAGTATCATCCACCATACTGACATATTCCTGATAATAATGAAGCTTTAACATTGCTTCCTTTGCCTCTCGATCCAAATTATTCCTTTGTAATATTACTCCATTCAAGCTTTTAATAGCCGCCTGAAGTACATAATATCGTTCCTCAATTTGGTAGTATGGGAATCCACCTTCTGGAACAAATTTTTCCATAGCGGATTATACTTCCGCCATTGCTTTTAATTCTTTCTTTTGTATTTCCTCAATCCTATTCTTAATTAAATCCGTAATTGTTACAGATCCACCTGGGGCGTTAGTTCACGGGTGGTATCGATTCCTGGAGGATATGGAATAAAACTCATCCACGTCGCTCCCTCTGGTACTGTAAATCTACTAGTTGTTTTGGGTCTATAGGAGACACCGGGCGATGGTTGTATAACTGATAACTTTTCTTGCTCGCCTAAAATAGATGTATTAAATTTCTTACTTATCTGTAATATTTCATATTCCGAAGGCACCTGTTGGAAAACATCCTGTTCGATTTCCGTGATTGTTGTGTCCTCCAGTCTTGCACTTTGAGAAATTGTTTCAACAGGGCTTGGGTATGAACTTACTCCTGAAACCGGTTCTGAAGTACGACTTATTGTAGTCGGTTCTTCAGAAAATTTCTCAACTTCCATTGACTGGACAGCCAACCTATTTGCCAAATCACTGTTAACATCTGTAATTGATGTTTCCTGAGGTGATTCCGTAGTGTCCATTTGTTGAAACAACGGAACTGTATCTTGCCTTGCAAGCCTTATCTGTTCCTCTGAAAGAGTTGGCGCTTTTGCCACCTCTTTAGGCACAGTTTCTTTTTGGGGTTGTTCTTTCGGGGGTAACGGGATTGCTGAAATTTCCTGAGGTTGGGGTGGTTTCATACCAACTACTTCCTCTAATGTTTTTGGTCTATACGGTTGTTGGTCCTTTTGGGGGTGGAGGTGGTGGCTCATCTGCCACTGCCTCCTGGGTTTCAATTCCACTCTGTCCTGGTCCTGATGGTTTAACAGTCATAAATTGACTAAACCATTCAGTTGCTATTCTATGTTGTTCCATAGCCTTTTTCCTTTCCTTTGTTTCCGGACCGAACATTTCGTCACTAATTTCACCTACTATGGGTCTTTCCGGATCGGCCCATTCCGGAAATCCTAATATGACTTCTTCGTCTTCGGAATCTAAAATACCTTGTTTAACTTTACTTTTACCTTTTGATTTCTTTTTAGGTTTCTGGTCATCTTTTTGTTGTTTTCTGAAACCATCCCATCTGACACATTGTCTTGCCCATTGTGGCCAATGATGCACTGGGTCATTGATCACATCTCTGTCCTTGATTTCTTTGTCCCGTAACGCGTCTTCCCTCCGGATTCTTTCGATACTGGGCCACACCAATTCCATTCTCATCTTGACACCAGGTATTGTTGTATCTATTGGAATTGGATTCGTGTCCTGAAATAACTGAAAAATGGCCCTCCTACGAGGGACCTTTACCTTTTGACTTGCCTGAAATGAATATTCAATTGTCCACAAATTTGTTGCCTCCGTTATAGCATAATTTTCCCAGGCAGCTTTTGTGTTAGCTCCTGGCATTAGCTAGCATGACGTCTAAACTGGCATACCTAATAAACTCCATAAATCGTGTGTCATCTGTATCAACCGTCTGTGGACCTTTTGTCCATTGACGGAGATATCCCATCATGTATTCACCGTATGGAGTTTTTCCTTTATTGTATCCAAAATAAGCGGTTATGACATCTCCTAGTCCCGCTTGACCATATGCATGTTTATGGCAATTTTGTAAATCTAAGGTATTTGAATCGTAGGGAAATTTCTTATTTGGAGGTGCATTTTTCGAATCGCCATATAACATTTCCCACATATTTCTATCATTATGCACGCTCCACCATAATTTTACAAAATTTTCATCGTGCAATAATTCGGATAGAGACTTAGGTATCTCTACTCCAAAAGCCTGAACATCAAAAATAAAAATTGCCCCTTCCGTTGTTCCTATCTAAAGTGTTCGCATTAAATTTTTACGAACCACCGTTGGTTTAGAACACCATTCTTCCAGGCAATACGTTTGGTGGCCGTCAGGGAGAAGTCTAGTATTGGAAGGGTGGGGATTTTCCTTGGGATTTTCTTGGTGTTTTTCTAACATTTTCATATAAGTTTTATATTTTTGTCTTGAAAAATTTACTCCTTCAATGTCTAACGCTAAAATATTAGTCCTTGAGGCCCTAATTTTTTCCACCGCCGCGTCTACCTGGTCTTCATCCGATAAAATTCCAACATACCGCGGTTTTCCCCATTCGCGCATCAACGTTTGTACTGGAACCCAATACTCCAAGGAATGACATGGGTGATTTGCATCATACATTGGAGATCCCTCCGGCGGCTTTTCAAAAATCTCCGGCCATTGCACCTTTGAATTTGTTGCTGGCATTGTAACATTAGTCAATAACTGTCCACCATACAATATATTGTCAATGTTCAAAATAACACCTTTTGAAAATAACCAAACTACGCACAACACTACTAATACTATATAATAACTACTAAATTCTTTTAAAGAATTTACTTTTTTAATACTTACATCTATAACAATTACAAAGCCCGTATGTAGTAATAAGCTACCTTGGGCTTGTAAACACTGGGGACAATACCATAAGGCTTGTGCTGGTTCGTCTATAAGACCAACACAGGTAAAATGAAACCATGATAGGCACAAGTCACATTGAATCCAATCTATGACCAAATCCGTTTGTAAATCAGTAGAATAAGAACCCTTGCAAATTTGACAATCTGCATCTTCCGATTCCTTATTTGAAATTCCGGCCCTTAATTTTGTTTCATATGCTAAATAATCTTCAATAGAGCCTCCAAAATGTTTAACTAAAGCCTGGTTATACCAAGAGTCGGCTCGTGTTGCCGATCCTAGGTATTGTAATTTTAAATTAGGTCCGTCAACCGCTTTTGCCCGGTATAATCTTTCAAATTCGGAATGAAATTTGTTAGAAATTCTCTTAGGGTCTATTTTATCTTTTCTCTTCATAACCACAATATCACCAGGTAAAAATTCCCTTACTTTAGCCCTTTTATCATAATAGGACTTATATTTGGTTTGGGAATGCAAAATTTGTTTTGCAGTATTTTCCCATGCCTTTGATAAATCCTGCAGCAGCCGAGCACTATAACCTGCCGGTTCTGTTGCCTTTAGGGTTGACATTAAAGCATTTTCACCTGGGAGATCAGGATCCCTGCCATGCATCAAAAAGAATGGTGTTTGTCCAGTTGACGCATGAACAGTGGTTCTATATGCAAAAAGGGCGGGTGCTAAATAAGTATCCCATTTTCTAGGTTCCAATTCAATTAAGGGTTTCAATATTTTCATAAGGGTTTGATTCCAACGCTCTATTAAGCCATTGGCCTGGTGATGATAAGGCGTTGAATACGTAAGTCTAATTCCTAATTGAGCCATTTCCATCTTATATAGTTCAGATACAAATGCCGGTCCTTGATCCGATAAAATAACACGGAGAACACCATGTGCGGGGATAATCTTATCAGTTATAAGTTGTATTATTGTTTGTGCCGTCTGATTAGACGTTGCAAACGCTTCGGGCCACTTAGTGAAATAATCCATAAAACACACTATATACTTATTTCCGATTTCCGATTCTGGTAATGGACCTATAACATCTACTCCAATCATGTGGAAAGGAGAGACGGCTGCAATAGGTTCCAATTTACCTTTACGTACAGGACCAGGTTTAAATCTGGTACAGGGAATACACTTATCTATAAAACTTTGTAAATCTTTGACCATTGTAGGCCAATAGAATTTTCTTTGAAGTTTTCCTAAAACCCTATCAAACGATAAACGACCGCCATACTTAGAAGTATGGGCTTGCTCCATTAGAGGAGTTCTAAATAATATAGGTACTGCTAATCTAAATTCCAATGCATCCGATTTTACAGGTTTTGATCGGCGTCGTGCGTGATACAAAACCTCCTTGTAAATTACAAAATTATTTTCATTTTCCATAACCCATTTCTTTATTTCCGGAGATTGGCTTTCTAAAATATTTTCACCCTCTAAATACTTAATCATAGGGCCAAAATATATATCTTCAATTTGAGCACTTACTAATTGTTCTTTATCCCATGGAGATTCAATCTCCAAATAGGTGGAGAAACAATCGACATCGGAGGATTCTTTATCGGAAGTGGATGGAGGAGATGGAATGAATTCTTCGTCAGCAGATGGAATAACTTGAGCTATCACCGCATTTAACGAATTTTCTTTGCAAAAGATTTGTTCGCGCAACTGTAGCCGTTCTTCCATCGGTTCAGTTTCCGCTCCAATTTCGTTAGGAGTGTCATCTAATATTGGTGGGCGGAATAGGGCATCTGCGTTGTTATGCTTTTTACCTGGTTTGTATATTATATCAAACTCGAATTCTTGTAGTTTAAGGGCAAAACGCATTAATCGGGGGGTTAAGACGTCTAGGGATCGAATTTTGGTTAAAATTTGGGTTAAAGGTGCATGATCGGTAATTACGGTGGTTCTGTTTCCAAGAAGATAGGGTCTAAATTTCATAAAAGCACTTACCACGGCCAAACATTCTTTTTCCGTGACGGCATACCGGCTTTCAGCTGGAGTAAATTTACGGCTGCCGTAATGGATGGGGTGTTCCATACCGTCATCACCAATTTGTGCTAAAACAAATCCAACACCTCTGTCACTAGCATCAGTAGACAAGATAAAAGGTTTACTATGATCAGGGTATACTAAAATTGGGGATTCAGTGAGCTTTTTCTTAAGTAATTCAAATGCCGCTTGACATTTTTCATCCCATCTATCCTTAATACTTTTACCTTTTTGATTTCCTTGAACCAAATCATATAAAGGTGCGGCTATTATGCCGTATCCTTGTACAAATTGCCTATAATATCCAGTTAAACCTAAAAAAGAACGGAGTTCTGTTACCGTGGTCGGTACTCGACATTCTCTTACCTGCTGAACTTTTTCACTTGTAGGCCTTATACCTCCATTTGAAACTACATGTCCTAAAAAGTGTACTTCTGTTTTAACAAAATCACATTTTTTACCTTTAACTGTTAATCCTGCTGCCCTTAATTTTCCAAAAACTCTTTCTAGGTCCAATAGATGTTGCGTAAACGATTTTGAAAACACAATGATGTCATCCAGATAGCATAGGCAAATTTCCATAAGCAATCCGGAAAACACCATTTGCATCATTCGCTGAAAAGTAGCGGGGGCATTAGTCAATCCGAACGGCATGACTTTAAATTCATGCAGCCCTTCATGGCTAATGAACGCAGTTTTTTCAATATCCTCTGGGTCCATTTCAATCTGCCAATATCCTGATTGGAGATCTATTGTGGTAAAATATTTCGATCCTCTTAACGCGTCGATCGTTTCGTCGATACGTGGGAGAGGGAAACTATCTTTCTTGGTAACATCATTTAACTGGCGGTAATCGACGCAAAAACGTAGAGTACCGTCTTTTTTCTTAACCAGTACAACAGGGGAAGCCCAGGGACTTTTTGAAGGCTGAACTATACCTTGTTCTAACATTTCGTTTATATGTTCCGTTATTAATTGACGTCGAGAAAATGCAGCCCTTCTAGCTTTTTGTTGTATAGGGTTACGGGTTTGGACCTCTATTTTGTGTTTTACCACTCCCGTAGCTCCTAAAGGTTTCTTTTCTGCTCCAAAACAGTCCGTATTCATATATCAAAGCTTTCAATAGCTGCAGTTGTTGTGGTTGCAAATTAGTTTCTGCTAACTTTACACCTTCAGGGAGGGGAATTTCTGGTAAATGGGAAGTTTGCTGTAGTAACCAATCACAAAATTGTTTCAGATCCTGTGCTTGTTTTAGTTGCTTTGTAATCTTAACTGTATTAATTTGGGAAGTGTTAACATTTGTTGTTAAATCTTCCCTCCGTTTATTTTCCTTACTATCCAATGTTTCCGGTAAGTCTTTGGGGTCAAAGATGTTCGTAATAACTTCGCCCGTATCAACACTTGCAATATCTTCCCCTTTAAGTAGCGCAACAGGCCGAGCATCAAAGTTGGAAACTGGAAGATAAACGCAGCCTTCTTGAGTTCGCGCAATTGTATTTGGAACCAAAATGGACTCAGACAATTTGCGTGCTAGGCCTTTTGGTTCAGTTACCACTGCTTCTTGATGCTTTAATTCGTCCGGTAAACAGCATCGCACTAATTTAGTAGTATTAGGCGGTATTCGTACTGACGTTGCTACTCGGCAGATGTTTACAATTCGCATATTTGGACTTTGTATTGTTGCTAATGTTATATCTTGATCACACGTCTGGGTATATTCATGCTTAGAATCCCCCTTCGACGCTGATCTTAAGTCAGTGTCGTTTTCTGACAATGCAACTTTTAACGTACCTATTTTTGTTTCTCCTTGATATTGAAATGACGGTGGCAATTGGTTTTTACAATTTGCGTTCGAACATTTTGAATATGCAGTCATTTTGATACCCAATGGACCTTTAGGTTCCATAGGTTTATTTTCAAGATCCTTGCAATTTTCGTCATCGCCTGAACATATTCCCATAGGTTTTCGACGAACCGGTGGACTGTAATGTTTTCCAGTTAAACGTGCCTTTTCAACCTTTTCAGCTAAGGTTTCGACAACGGGTTTCTGAATGAGATTGTATCCCAAACGTTCCGGTAATTTGTTTTCGATATATTCCAGCGTAGTTTCTCTAGGACCGATTATTTGCTTAACTTTCCAGGATGTAATTGTTTTCCGGTTAACACTAACGGTTGAGTTGAAATAATTTATGACAACACCGAAATCCGTTAGTACATCGTCGCCCAAAATTATTGCAGCCTGCATTCGAGGTATTACATGCAGTGCAACCATTTTCGTGCAATCTCCGATAGTTAAACTATAATTTATACATCCTTCGCTGGTTTGAGACGACAAATTATCAAATGTCCGGCAAACCACATTTTGAGAGGTATCCAGGGGTATTTTGTCTTTGAAGAACATCCGGTAAACTTCAGAATGTATTAACGAAACTTCCGCTCCCGTATCAACCATTGCCGTAACCATAAAGGAACATAAGTTGACTTCAATATTAACACCGGTAGCTTTCACGGACTTGGGGTTGATTGTAGCAATCATTTTGGGGTTGTGCTGAATAGAAATGGGACCGGGAGTTTCTTCATGCATTCTACGGATACGGATACCCGATAGGTTATTGGACAAGGAATCGTTCATTGGATAATTGTCCATAGGCTTTGCAACCATTGCGGCAGTATTGGGACCTGGTTTATTGTTATTCTGATTATTTTGTGGTGTAAATGTGGTCTTACTTTGTTGTGGGGCTTGGGGTCTTTTCAGAATTTGTGTGTTAACCTTATTCTTAGGGTTTAAATAACACTCTTGTACCAAATGATTAGTACGACCACAGAATGCACAGGGCATAACATCTGAGTCTTGACTCATTTGAATCATGCTTTCTTCCCGTTGTAAATTAATTAACGGTTGTGGCTTTGAAGCCATACCCGTTGTTGGATTCTGTCTTTGGGGCTTATTAGGACAATTTCTAGACATATGACCTTGTTGTTCACAAAAGAAACAAGAACCACTGTCTCTAAGTGCTTGTAATCTCTGGGCGTTTCCGGGATTATTCTGAAAAGATTTTTAGTTATTAGTGTTCGAATTTGTGGTATTCTGTGTTTGGTTTCTAGGAACTATAGTCGATTGACTCGTATTGGGTTGCTGTTGCCTAGGAACTCTAGCGGAATTAGACTCCGTCCGAGTTTGCAACTTGCTGTCAGGCTTATTACTATTATTTGATGGACTATTCTTAACTTTCGTTAATGTGCCATCTGCTATTAACTGTCGTTGTAGCTTTTCAGCCCTGTTACGGAGTACTTCAAAATCGAAAGGCTCCGTTACTCCTAGTTGTAATCTCCATTTTAACTCATGGACTGAATTGTTCACAAAAGTTTGACACAAAAGTTCCCTTGCCTCGAAAGTATTTGCAAATTGAGGTTCTAAATTTCGAACCCAATAAGCATGTAATTCGTCGGCAAAATCTTCCACAGATCCCTCCTGAACAATTCGCTGGAAAGTAGCCATGCGACTTGACAGGTCTGTGGTTTCCGCGAACCTTTTATGAAATAAATCTATTAGTGAAATAAATTCTTCCGGTTCAAAAGCGTCGTGCCTTTTATCCTCCAGAAAATCAAGATATTTTTCTGCGGATTTTTTAAGGCTTGACCGAAATATTTTCATTTTTGTCTCATTGTCCGAAATTTTAGCCGACTTCATAGTTCGACTAAATTTGCGGAAATACGTGCCGAAATCAGATTCGCCATCGTATGGTGGTACAGTTGGGGGTTTTTCCGGCATCTTAACTATTGTTTGGGTTGGAGTGTCCCTTAATTTGGTCCTTTCAACAATAATACTTCGACTTCCTCTATCGGATGAATCACTAGGAGAAAAATCTTTCATGTGATTCCGTTTAGGTTGGGCGTTCGGGATTGATGTTGACGAACAGCTTTCTTGTCTTTTCGGAAACATCCAAGTTTTGACCGTTTCCTTAAATAATTCCGGACTTCGTGCTTCTGGGGGATCATCTTGGGGATTCCAACTATCTGCTTTTTCCATTAATGTTTGTTGATATAATAATAATTGTTGTGGATTTAATGTTAATAAAAGTTGTTGTTCAGGTGTCTTACCATGAGCTGAATTCATGTTTATAGGTGCATTGACTTCTACATTTGCAACTACGGAAGGATTTTCATGAACTGAAGGGCTTATAGGGTGAAATGCAGAAGTTTTAGGTACCGTTTCAGGTATAGGAACATTTAACATATCAGGATTAATACATCCAGTATTAGGATTCAAAACACTGTTTACGGGTTGTACAATATTTCTCGAATTTTGGGGATAATATTGCACATTGACTCTGTTAGGAATTTGCGAAATATTTTGTGCATAACTACATGTCGGTTGCACAACTGTTTGAGGTACACTCGAAAAAGCGACTACATTATAGCCTGAATAATTATGTGTAGCTGAAATTGCTGAGGAATATGGGTATGCTAATGTGGGTACTATTGGATGGACAATTTGTCCAGCCGGTGTCCCTATCTGTGTTACATTCGTATTTAACTGTGGCATATTAGCTATGTTACTCTGATTATACAAATGCTGCTGTCCTTCAGTTGTTATTGCTAACTGTTGCATATTTGCTGTCATACATGTTACCACTGTTGCAACATTTGAGGGCAAAGAATTTGTTTTTACTGGTACTAAAACATACGGGTCTGTATCTATAGTTATGCTTTTTGTAGCTAGCGGATTTTGTGTATCTGATGCTACATTACTTGTGTTCGGATCTGCATTCCCCTGATCACCTACAAAATTAAGTGTGTTTGTAGCTACAGGTTCTTGGAATGGGGTAACAGGTGCTGAAATGTGTATATCCGGTGATGGTTCCATAATTCCTTGAGGACTTGTCAATAGGGTTGAGTTCTGGGGAGACGCAGTTCGGATCGTAACTCGGGATGGGGAATGTTGTTGAGTTTGTAGTGCATTCTGGTACTGTCGTAAGGCATTCCTGGTAACCATCTGATTCGGGAGACTGTCGGGGTGTCCATGATACTGGGGAGATGGCGGAACTCGAGGATGTTGCGGGGTCCGATACATGACGAATGTACTAGGCTGGGTATTTCTGAAAACTGGGGGACAATAAAATTCTGCACACTTACAATCTCGACTTTATCCTTTAGTCTTTGTAATTTTTATCCTTTATCCTTTTCCGTTCGAATCTAGCGTCACAATTGATCACGCCAGAATTGAAGCCATCGTGGTCACCATGTCGGTTTTGGGTTTCGGTTGGTTGGGTGTCTTTCTTTATCCGGTTGTGTGTCTTGGTTCTGTTCCTTTCTGTGTGATTTGGGTAGCTATCTATTTGTTCGACACCGCGTCAAATGTATCTTGGGGTCCAACGGCAAATGAGTCCGTACTTCAACTAAGATCGATCGCTCCGCAAGAAACGCACGGTTTTAGAAATTTTATATAAAAGTCAAATGACAAAAGGAATGCAACTAGTAAAAATTATAAAGATAAAGCACCAATTATCAGGTACAAAATTATTTGGTAATAAGAATACAGAATTATCTTTTAGCTCTAAAACAATACTTTCGAAAACTACTAATTCCTGTGCGCACAACTTTAAAAATAACCACTATCAACTTCCAGATGCAACACAATAGCTTAGTCTTACTAATAAACCACGTTCTATTTTAATTAAGCAATGTCCGCTCCGCAGCGCTCAGGCGTAATTGCCTTCCTTGAAAAGGTCCCAATTCCACCTAAGCCTATGACTGCTGCGTACAGCTTGCCGTGAATAATTACCGATACGACTGCTCGCACGAGCCAGTCGGTTCTACCGTTAACACAATACTCACCAATTACCGGGAAAAACAATGGGGTCCAAAGGTCTACGCGTAATATAAACCCAAACCAAACTCGCAATTCACATTCTAGGAACAACCGTACAAACTGCACAAAGCATAACTTTCATAATAATATCTGACCGGGTAAAAATACAACTGATTTTCTCCGACTAACTCAGGAATTCCAAACTAAGAATTGAATTAGGTTATTTTTTAGTAAATTTAATATTAATTTTTGTAGAATTTTTTAAAGAATATTGTTTTAGAACTTTTTAACACGCACGACGCCGATATAATCAAAAATACACAAAAACGACACAAAAAACAACAACTAAAAATAGCACAAAAACCACGTCTTACACCTAGCTAGGTAATTGTTTTAGATTTTTAAAATAGATTTTTATATATTTTTAGGAAAATATCCGGCACGACTTAAGAGTCGCACTCGGATATTGGCCAGCGGGGTCACAGCTCAGAAATAGGAAAAAGAGTGCTAAATAGGAGCCCAGGGCGCTCCAGAAAAAGGGAAAGCTGAGGGAGGGTGATTTAGAAAATAAAAAGTAAAAACCCAAAATTCAAAGGTGAGACACCACCTACACGCACCGCCAGGATCTGCCAATTTATCAAAAATTTCGCCCTGTAAGGTTCAGTTTCTACCTTGACTTAGGTCGAGTTTCTGCAACCCAGCCTGTCGGATTTTCATGTAAACGGCCAAGTTCGGGATCTATGACGTAGCGTATTCGCCCTTCACCAACGGCACTGACGGTTTTAAGAATTTACTGAAGAACGTTTTTACAAAAGGCACAGATATGGTTATACAGTATATAATGTTATACAATGTTTACTGATGCTATTGATTCAATTCGATCTAAGCTTACGTTTTTAGGGTGTTTTATGTGAGTAAACGTTTATATGCGTTCCGAGCGGCTAGAGTAATGACCGAGCCCCGGTGCGTCCGCTGAACGCACTACCTAACAAGGACAGGTTCCGGGCTCAACACACCGGACTCGCGAGTACATACAAATAGCCCGCCCATAACAGTTCTGATTTTAAAACAGTTCTACGGTACTCAACTCAGGAAATTCTTACCAGTTTTTCTTCGAGCTCGGAACTAAACCGAAAAATCACAAACACAAGTAGTTTCCACCTAATAGCGAAAAGCACACAGTAATAATTCTCCGTGTTTCAAAACAACACCAAATCTTATCAAATTCTTTCAAGACTGAACAAATATACAATTCGGGCTAGTCGTCCACACATGTATCTATTTTGCATAAATTCTGTAACTTATTATATTTATTTTTAAGTCTGGTTTCCGTTTCCTTTGCTTCTGTTTCTTTTGTTTTGTTTCCTTCCTCCCTGACGCAGCCAATCTACCCTAGCTATGTCATTCTTCCCATATACCACACAGCCAATACCATAGTCCGATCAATTATACATCTATCAGAACACTAAAAATGCCAAATTTTCAAGGAACCTGACTGAAGATCTTAATTTGTCTGAGGCCTTTGATGACAATCTAGTCCTGTTTCAATGCTTTTTGTTTTGAAAAGTTGGAGTCTTGGTACTTTATTAATGAAATCAACTGGTATATTCTGCAGTACGCAAATCTGCTAGCTAATATAATATAAGTGCGCATTTTTAAAAACTATTTTAATGGAATTATTTGGAAGAGTTTCACATCATTGTTCACACGTCAAAATATTCGTTTGGACTCAATTGTTTGCAAATCGGATTGTCGTATATCGGTGGCCTGTTCAAGTGTATACAAATTGTTTGGATCTGATTCACTTTGCGTTCAATTAGAACTGTTGATTGGTGCATTGTTGCTCAGGTATGTATGAGTTTCTTTGAATCCATTAAATATATAATGCTACAATTGTCCACACGACAGAATTGTCACCTCACACAGAATATCTATGTATATATAATGTGTACTGTGTATGGCAGTAGTTTGGATGTCTTGCTCATTTTGGTTGCTGTTTATAAGCATCGTCCGTATGTATAGATAAATGCATTGCACTATGTAGCATGCTTGCCGGCAGCATACAATCTGTGGCGCAGTGGTAGGGCACTTAAGGATCCGTAGACTGAGAGTTCGAGCCACTCCCTTATGTCTGCTTTTCCAGCTTTCACTATAAGCGACCTGGTGCGCATACGGCAACTTGTAATGCGCCGTTCACACTCGTGATAGCCTTGGGCTATCACAAAATTTCCTCTTCTATATACGTATATTTATATTCATAACACACATATGTTTATGTGTGTTATGAAACTTGACGCTAACAAATTTAATTCTAGAGTTTTTTATCCTCTGCCCTGCATGCTAGCTCTGTGCTACGAGGAGTTTTGTGGCAAACCTCAAATTTTGGAACACTGAGTGGACTTGGGAAAATTTTCACGCTTTTGAACAGACTTAGAAAAATTTTCAGGCGTAACGGTGGCTAGAAATATTTTGAACAGACTATGCAGGCGTTTAAAGGGCGTTAAGGGCGTTTTAAGGTGTGTCTACAAATATTTTCAGGCGTTTGGGTGTCTACAAATATTTTCAGGCGTTTTAAAGGGTGTCTAGAGAACGGGCTTAGAAAAATTTTCAGGCGTAGGGGTGTCAATAAGTGGAGATCCTATACTGTTACACTGTTAAAACTCTGACCCGAATAATTATCGTCCAGTTAGTGTTATTTCATGATTTGTTCAATCTTCCTAAAATATCATCGAAGATAAACTTTTGAAACGTTTTATAGTTCTATATATACTGAATATAATGACCATGGTATGGTGTTTTGACAGGCAATTATACTATCACACAGAGCTGTTAGAATGTGGAATTTTCACATCGTTTATTGTCAGTTCCTCTCAATTCTATGAGTTTTTATGTGTTAAGAAGAATTATTTCTCTGGATGTCGAGTTAACTTCAAAGACGACAAAGAGTAAGAATATCAAACTCTAAATAGTCTAGTCATGAATGGCGATTGGCATGTCAGTCTTGGTACAACTGGGACTTCAAACCTTTTAACTAAGGAGCTGGAAAAGCGGTTTACGGGTGGTTTTCGCACTAGCGACCTTCTGTGTGTTAGGTAGACGCTGTTACTACTGCGCCACGCAGCCCGACAGCCCAACTACCCTTCTCGTCGACTATATGTCGACACGACACGTATGCTGCTGGCTACCATACTCAGACTGCATTGCATATATTGCGTATGCACTACGACAAGCATGTCTCACATCCGTAATGATCAAATTTTCACCAAGGTCGTCCCTACAACACAACACCGTCCACCCTATTTTCGAGCATACAACAGAATGTACATTCTATATATGGCATATGCACTAGAACAAGCATGTCTCACATGCTTACATGGCATTTCGAGAAGTTAAGTTGTAGGTCCTATCTTCTTTCTGACAGTTATATAAGCGATTTAACACCAAGTATAAAATATTTCAAAATAACAGTTTTCGTCGGATGTCCTGAATGTTTTGATCATAGATTTCCCAAATGTTCCGAGTGAACTGACTATTTACAGTCAGCATCTTCCCAAAGTAGAGTCATGTAGTAACTTAGGAGCAGTAGGAAGTACTATCAGCAACCTGATACGTATATACGCGTATAAAATGTAGCGACATGTTGAAATCTTATAGGTTGTCACATGAGCAGGAGTGCCACGAAACCTCGAGAGCGAAACGAGCTGTAAACCGAAAACAAAAATATATTAAATGGAGTACAAAATCATACTTCTGAGTGTTACTGTCGGATTTAAAATGAATAGACAAAACCAGCCGATAAAGTGGAGGGATAAAATTAATTGTAAAAAGTGATAATCTAAAAGTGGTGTATGACCTGTGACCCTCTCACACACTTCTCTGACATGCGGATGCAAGAGACAAGTAATAACCCCATGCTGATGCTGCACATCGGTAAAAATCACTGCTACATATGTAGTGCCTGCATATGCAGCAGCAGTAAAAACATGGAACAACCAAGATACATGTGTATAATGTTCAGGTATCTATAAGGCATAAAGCAGAAAAACTCAGCAGTTGATTGTGAGGTGGCGTGGTAAGTGGATAGCGCGTTGGACTGATAATTTCTCGACCGAGTTCGAAACCTCCTGGAAACATGCCTTATTTTCACCTGCTAACTCAGATCTAAAAACCGTCGTACCCTAGCCTACCCAATGTATCACAGCTCCCTAAATTGGCGTCCATAGTTTCTATAAAATAATGTTTTAGAGCTATGCAGTATGAACCTTATAGTAATTCTCAGTGCAGGAAAGCGACATTTAGACTAAACCTGTACATATTTCCGATGTTTGTGTCGATATGACAGAACGAGGTCTGCTGACTGCAACATTTCCAGATACTTTAATTAACCACCCAAGGAGCAATATTGACTTAGCAGGTTTGAAGCCATTTGGTTATGCCGGTATGTTTTAAATGTTATGGAATTTTTATTTCAATTGCTGTTATATAATATTTTTTCCACACTGATAATTATTGTTTCGAATTAACGCTATCAACACCGCAAACCTATACGTAATCTTTATTGAGTTTGAAACAGCGCATTGAAGAATTGCGAATTCAGCGTATATATACCTAACCATCAAGTTGCACACATATATAAACACTAATTCTCGTAGTTCTTATTTTTACAGGATTTTATCCTACTGCCTCTAGTCTACATATTGGAAACCTTCTGGTGATTCGAAGTTTACTGCATTTATTCACCCACGGTTTTGAGATTATTTTGTTGCTGGGTGGTGGAACTGCTCGAATTGGTGATCCCAGCGGCAGCATGAAAGAACCAATGTCACTTGATATGGGTTAGTTGTATTGGTAGGATTTTCACTGTGATCTTTAGTTTGAACATTTGAATATTATTGTTTAGATATTAATCCGTATGTAAATAAAAAGTATGTAGCTAATTAACACCAAGGTTCGTAAATGGTTTGAAAACTTTTAGTGAAAATTACTTGTGATCGTTTCCTTTTTTGCCAAGTGTTTGAAAATTGAGTATCAGTAACTGTCTTATATCTACCAGAGACGTCGAGCAAGCAGTTTAACCACGTTTTGTTGTTTCAGAGTATACCGGGAGTAACAGTAAGCGAATTGCGCAACAACTAGATCGTATATTTTCAAATTATACCGGTCATGTACTGAAACGTTCAGGCGGTGAGAAAATTTCACTGCCTACAGTTCATGCCATTGATAATCGGGAATGGTACGCCAATAATGGCCTGTTGCAGTTCTTCCCGGATATTGGACGAGCGTTTCGGCTTCGGCATTTGCTTCAAAAAGATTCGGTTCGTTCGCGCCAGGCTGCTGGTGCTGGTATGACGTATTCAGAGATGTCATATCAGATATTTCAAGCATACGACTCGCTGCAATTGTACGAACGTCATGGGTATGTAACCAATAATTTATATATAGTTAAAGAGCAGGTTTTGAAAATGAGACTGAAGGATTTCGAATCTCTAGATTTTTCGGCTGAGTTGTATACATGTGTATATTGTATATGAAGGTGCGTTAGCTTTTGTAGATACGTATGGCAATTGATTGGTTTACTGAAGCAGGTTTTGATGCTGTAAAACATACGCTGAAAATTTTACAGTTCTTTTGAATATAGATATCTGAATTGCTAAATTAACTTCTGGCCTTGGCATTCACTATCTGGCAGGGTGCAACCGGAATTCTGGTTCCGGTTAATTTTTACCGGAATTAAAAATTCCGGTATTAAAATTTGGTTGGTGGAAGTTAAGATGTTTTACTAAAAATGAGGACAAAAATTAAATACATTTCATTAGTATAGTATGCAAACCTTGACAATCGCCAAACATAAACTATCGAAGGTAGATTTCGCTCCCGTGGATTATGAAAATCTAAAACACAGCAGATAATGTTAATACCTATCTACAACTAGGGTTATTTCACCAATAATATTTTAAAAAAAATAAAATTAAAATTAATTTTTCGGTGACATGTATTTTTCATTTTCCGGTTCCGTTTCCGACAATTTTTTCAAATTCCGGATCCGGATCTGGTAAATTGTAATTCCGGGTGCACCCTGCTATCCGGACATTTTTGTGAGGAACAGGATAATGTTCTACCAATGTCAATGATCACATAGTTTAGTATAGTTCATAGTGGTTTTGTTTTTGTTAAAATGTTAATGATACTGATATTGTTTCACAGTTGCTTTTCAACCATCAAGAAACCGTTTCTTTCGTTATTGCAGATGTTGTCTACAGCTTGGTGGCACTGACCAAATAGATAATGTGCATTCAGGACATGGTTTAATTAAGCAAAAGCACAACGCGGAAACCTTTGGGTTATTTGTACCACTGTTGACTGATGGAAAAGGCGAAATGTTAGGCAAATCGACAGTATCGCTGGAGCGCGAAGTCGAAGCAATGCCAGACGTGAACAACAAAACGCCTGTTGGTCAAAAAGTTTGGTTGGATCCGGCAGTTACAAACCCGTACACCCTGTATCAGTACTGCTTTAACTAACCGGGTGATACCGCTGCAAAATTTATGCCGCTGTATTCGTTTAAACCGCTCAGACAAATTGAAAGTTTAGCGAAGTTACATCGTATTCAACCAGAAAAACGTCATGCATGACGGGAAATTGCGGAATCGGTAAGCGGTGGTTTGCTTTAATTAGCCACGAGATCGATCGGCAGAGATGTAATTAATCTGGTTATTCATTCGAAATCGAAATTGAAGACTCTAAAATTTGGAAACTTTTATATGTAGCAACAACTGAGTTATGCAATTTTTTATATGGCAAGATTTCGCAGCGAGGAATCGCAACCACAACTTGCATGAGTAATTTGCAGCTGCAATGTTTGAAAAAAAAATTCATTTTTATCTGGTTGTTGACACAAAATTATAAATGAATATAATTTACAGACGCCTGTAAAAAATGTCAAACATAATCTATATATACATTATCAGTCCATACAATCGTAATTTAATTCAACTTTCATTGCTATAAGTAATTCCTCGCATATTTTCATCGTGTATAAGTTGCAGCTGCAAGATCTCCTTATGAGTTGTTGAACAAAGATTGTAGCTGTAAGTTTCAGTTGGAGGAAACTTTCTCGCCTTAAGAAGGCTTTACTGTAAGTTTTTTACTTTAAAACTATCAGTTCCTACGATTTTTATTCAGTGCTCAGTAGATGTAAAAGTAGTCCAGTCAAAGTTGCCGTGGGTTTCAAAATATTAAACTTGTTTGATATCACAATTCAATGTTATTGCATAAATTCAAAAGGTTTGAATTAATATCAAGAAGCGCTCAGAAGCACAGTTTTCGATTGGCTAATCAAAATGAATATGCAAGAAATTCAATCGACTGGCGACTGCGTTCACACGTGCGAAATCAATCTAATAGAAAGAATCCCACCGAATTGTTTACAGTTGCGAGAACTTTGGAGCTGTTTTGTCTTACGATAATCACCCTCTGCTAACTTTTTTAAATTTCCAAATGAATACAAACTAAAAAGTGTGGTTTAAAATTAACACACATAATTGTTGTTTTGTGTAATATTAAGTTCGAAATAATTATTTTAAAACGTTTTCAGGTTGTCCGGCTGGTTCATGGACCTTCAGGCCTAGAATCTGCCGTTAAGTGCTCTCAAGCCCTGTAAGAATCGACCCCGAACAGTTTGGTGTCGCTTTCCCGTGACGAGTTTGAAATGTTATTTAACGCTGTGCCTTCTGCAGAACTTGATTTTACGCCACAAATAACTGCGCTAGATTTACTTCAATGTTGTAAAATTTATCGTGAATCTGTAGATATTGCAAGCATTATACGCTCTAGTATTAATCACGTTACGCTGACCGAACCAAATGCCATTATAGTAACCGATTGCCATATTTTACCATCGGGGTTTACGTTGTTGAGGGTTGGCAAGAAAAGGTTTGGAACGATACGATGGAGGTGATCCTGATTTTATTGATTTGCATTAGTTGGTTTGGTAGATAATCGCTGGATTTCTGAAATCTTTCAAGTATTCGCTTTAAAACGCTGAAGTGCGTTAGACTTATTTAGTTGACTAATGAAATGCAAGACCAATTACAATACAATCATTTTGAGACAATGAACAGTTTTGCTTCATGTCAAGACGCAACGTATGAGTCAGCCTACGATTCTTGTGCTCAAACAACTAATATTTGTTAAGCAAGATACTTTCGAATCTTAAATGTGTATTTGCTTGCGTGATTTTAGAACGATAAACTAGTTATAGATTACATTTGCATGTACTGAATTTGTATCACTTTTCAAACGCAGTTGTACTGTTTCAGACATTTTCACTTTTTCAAAAAAATTTTATTTAGGTACACAAGGGTCCATTTAAATGGTAAATACACTTTAAAATGCATTGATTGTTTTGAAATATCGACGAAATATACTTTATTTCTAAAGAGGGATCGATCAATGTAAAGAACAGGGGCGGAACAATAATAAGCATATTTCTATGCGTAAGCCTCCGCGTAAGCAAAAGCCTATAACTAAGCATAAACGAAAAATTAGTCTAAAGCTTAAGCTTACTCTATTATAGTTGCTCGAAAAAATCGTTCGCACCTCAACAAAGTAACATGGGCTTCCGATAGCATATTTTGATAATCAGTGATTGTAGAAATAGATGTTATGACAAGCATAATCGCTAAACCTCTTGGTTTTGCATTAATAGGTTGTAACAGCAGCAGTGTGTTGTTATGTTATGGCCTGTTTATGTTTCTGATTACTTGAAAATAAAATGTTTCTAACAATACAGTGGCTCGGATAATATCTATCAATAGTAGATTTGCCCCGAATACGTGCAACCGAAACTGAAACGTACCGGAGCCGAAGGTCAACAAAACTTGCCGGAGCCGGAGGTGAAACAAAATCAGGTAGTTAAAATGTTTAATTTGTTAATTTTTAGCAAATATGTGGTGATAACTCATTTGGTTTTGCGCCTATTTTTGGCAAAATCTCTATTTTTTCCTCAAAATTGTGCCTAAAAGTTAAATCGAAATGCATCAAACAGATAAATTTTGTAAAAACTATGCAAAAGTTCCCTACTGAAATTGCCGGAACGTGAGGCATTATGTCTATACCGGAGCCGGAGGTCAATTTTCTGCCTGAGCCGGAGGCAGTCCTCCGGTTATACCCTGCCGAATATGGAAGTTAATCTTCATTTTCTTTGATATAGTACGCTCGTAAACAAATCTTTGTACGCACATTGTGGTGCAAATATATTTTGCGCTTATAACAACGCGCTTTCATTTTTCGAAATTTAATATCTGTCAGGGTAGGGCAAGTGAGTTTCAGAATGTGCATGAACTAGTTAAAACATCTCAAGCACAATAACGAAATTTATCCGAAATCGTATAATTTTCGGTGCATCCGCCATTTTTCTTTAAAATTTTAATAAAAAGCCTGTGAATATATTTACTCGTATCAATTGTGTTGGCAGAAAAGTAAATCATCTTTGAACGTTTCAGTTTTTTTCTATTCGTTGATATTATTCAGGGTGCAACTGGAAAAAACAGGAACCGGAAATTTAAAAATACCGGATCTGGAAAATAAAAACTTGTTACCGAAAAATTCATTTTTAACACTTTAATCGCTTTTAAATGTTGTAATCCTGGGTAAAACTGGAGGTCTGGCTCCGGCAGAACATCGGCCTCCAGTTTAGGTATTTTGTATAATTTTGCAAAATTTATTTGTTTTAGCGTGCTCTTCGTTTTACTTTTGTCACGATTTTTAGGAAAGAATTTCCGAAATTTCGCAGAAAACTAGGGTAAAATCAAACAACATATTGCAGATATTGGTTGCAAACTAATTAAACATCATTTTTACTATCTAAATTCGCCTCACCTCCGGCTTTAGCTCCGGTAAGTTTCGTTGACCTCGGTCTTCGGTATTTTTCACCTCCCGGTTGCTCCCTGTTAACGTAAACACACCACTTAGAATGCCAAAATCCTGAAACAAATGCATTAGGTGGGAAAATATGTAAATTACGGAGTATGGCACAAATTGAAAATTTTGACAATACGCGCTCAGACTATTTTAGAGATATAAGTTTAGATTCCAAGAACAAAGAACCATTTTAAAATATACTTTACGCTGTTACTTTTAGTGGTTCCCTGCTTTTGCCGGGAGATCCATAAACTTCTGACGGGGGCAGGCTCGTAAATGTTCGGAAACGCAATTTTTCACCAAAAGTTTTCTGAGGGGGTAAAATTGTGAGAGAGGAAAATTGCAAGGTAGAGACCTTGTCATTTTATCACAAATAAATTTCTGAGAGGAATGTGAGAAGTTCGTGATTTTGCCTTAGCCCTGTATCCTGGATTACACCTTTATGCAGTTCTTTTCTCGATGTACGCTATCCGCTCTGATTTAGTAACGCGGCCGGTAAATGTTTATTAACCCACCCAAATCCTTTATAACACCAAGATACACCAGTAAATTACAGATGCCTGAATCTGTTTAGTCCTGCCACTAGCTCCAATTTACCAAACTTTTACAATTTCCGGAAAAACCGTGCAATTCCAACCCTGTTAGAACTACACCCCAATTTATCCCAAGTACGAAACCGTACACTCTAACCCCGTTAGAGATACACCAAATTTCCGACCAATCTAAACCCCGTTAGATTTGGCCAACCCGTTGTAGAATAGTAAACCTAACCCCGTTAGATTCACTAGCCTACGTGATCCCAGGTTCTCCTTTAATTCCCAAGTTCCCAATTAACACATGACACCAGTACTCTATACTGGGTAATACAAGCGCCCTGCGCTACTCCGATTATTCTCGCACACCGTGGTTTCCTTCACATTCTTAAGCCACCGTGACAATTCTTAATCCTAATTTCATGAGTCCTTACTTACCAAGTATCCGCCTTTATTCCAACCGTACGAAAATTCCGGCCCATATTACTATAAAGGCCGTCCCAATTTCCCGGGACACAGAGTGCACGCTTATGCTCTCCTGTTTAATACATATGCACATGCAGATATATTTACGTAGGATATATATACATATATATAGGTATGTATATATATGTAATTATATATAGATATATATTTCTGTCCCAACTGTCCCATTTGTGCCATCTGTCCCAACTGCCTCAGCTGTGCCATCTGTCCCAACTATGTATATATATGTAATTATATATATAGATATATTTCTGTCCCAAGTGTCCCAACTGTCCCATCTGTCCCGTTTGCACCATCTGTCCCAAGTGTCCCAACTGTCCCATCTGTCCCATCTGTCCCAACTGTCCCATCTGTTCCAACTGTCACATCTGTCCCAATTGTCCTGTAACAACGGTAAAATATAGACGGTCGGCACTCCAAGGAACGCCTTCCAATACTGCCGGTTACCTAAGCACAAAACTTATCAACTCTGAACTAACTCTCCAAAATTCGCAGTTAGCTTAGACCCGCTTATACAAAAATTCTTAATTCGCACACGCAACCCACAGCAGGGTTATAACTACTTTACAAATAAACACGATACTCGAAGGCAAACTGAATACTCCGATGTCTGTCAGGACAATTCACCCGTTTCTTAGTACTTCAAGCACTACACAAAAATTATAGCCACTCTACCCAAAGGCAATTGTAAGACTCGGATGTCTATCAGGACTATACTTAAATCAGAAATCGTCGGTTGCTTAGAAGGCTCAAGAACCACAAAAATCCCGTAAACTCAAAAAGCTACGTTACAAAGGAGAAAATTGCACCGGTAGCGCCGACAGCATTTTGCTGTAAGACACGAACTGAGCCCTCACCAACTCCAACACTCACCCCGGATGTTCACAGTGCATCTAGTTTATATACCCGAATTTCGAAAGGTCGTTAAAATTCTAAGAATTTTGTTTACAAACTGCAAAAACCGCGAAATGACAAAAAATATACTAAAATCGCTGCAAAAATTAGAAAACATTTTGGCACTTTGACAGAAAAATCCCGTTTTTATAACTAAAATTTAACTTAAATTCACCCTAAAATTCAATTAATCTAACTGTTTAGATTAAGATCTTGGTATTCAAAACAACTTTGCTCTTTAAAATCGTTGGATTTCTCAGAATTAGTGTTATGGCTCAAAACTCGCAGTTTCAAAACAATTATAAACTTCAAAATTTTCGCAGTTCTCGGAAAATCCGGTGTTTTGTCTCCGCAGGCCTGTTTCGAGGTCCGTTAATTCTCAGAGTTGCTCCTCCTAACAATTCCGAAAAAGGGGTGTTATGCCTACGGATAATGCAAAATATTTCTGGCTTGTAAACGACACTGAATTCAGAATTCGCGCTATAATTTGGAAACAATCGGCTCTTAATTTTGGCCACGGCGTTAAGATAACGTTAAGGACCAAATGAACCCCCAGAATTTGCATATTCACCATAGGAAATCACAAAACCTAAAAATCACAAAGTCAAAACGCTGTATCCTAGTTGCGCAATTGGCAATCAAAAGTTTTAAACATTTCCTAAATACCGCGTATTGTATGCAACCAACCGCTGAACTCACTTTCATAAAATTTCCCGCTGCAGATTTGAAAAATCGTAGCACCAACAACTCCGGCAAAGCATTACAATTGCATTCTATGCACTAGCTTATACATGAATATGCAATTGTGTGGAACAAGAAGAAAAACAACAACAACGACTGCACACATTCTTTAAACACTGTAACCAGCATACACGTATTAATTAAATACACACATCCACATGCATCATTATATAAGCAATATATATGCATACATATGCACACATACATAAAATATATTATGTATAGATATTAACACACACACCCCTTGTTACAGTCCCATCTGTCCAAACTGCCCCATCTGTCCCATGAGTCCGAACTGTCCCATCTCTCCCGTTTGCCCCATCGCTCCCAACTGTCCAATCTGTCCCGTCTGTCCCAACTGTCCCAACTGTCCCAACGGTCCCATCTGTCCCATCTGTCCAAACTGTCCCATCTGTACCATCTGTCCCGTTTGTCCCATCTGTCCCAACTGTCCCATCTGTCCCAACTGTCCCATCTGTCCCGTTTGTCCCATCTGTCCCATCTGTCCCAACTGTCCCATCTGTCCCAAGTGACCCATCTGTCCCAAGTGTCCCAACTATCCCAACTATCCCATCTGTCCCATCTGTCCCAACTGTCCCATCTGTCCCGTTTGCACCATCTGTCCCAAGTGTCCCAACTGTCCCGCTGTCCCCATTATATTTTTTTAATGTACTCCTGGTACATTGCTGTCCCGGGAAAATGGAAGGGGACTCCTGGTACATTTCTGTCCCGGGAAAATGAGACGGCCTTTAAAGTAACATTGGCCAAAATTCCAAACAATAACCTAAAGTAAACACACAAAACTTCCGCCTAAAAGAAACAATCACCGCTTGCTACTAGCTCGAAGATAATAATAATTCCGGTCCCGGCTACCCATGTGCGTCTCGACCTAATTTGCATACAAACCGACACACAATTGGGTGTCCGCCGATGCTACTTTAGTTCCAGAGCCACCCATCCTGCACACGCTTCCTGCAACAACAACAATCTACAACAACAACAACAACAATGTCTAACCAATAGTAAAGCACCATTTTGGTGCTGACATAGCCTAGCTATGTCCTTTCACGCAACAAGAGCCAGCAAAATATAAAACAATATTCAATGGCCACGCAGGGCCCAGGTAAGTTTCACATTGCGGACGCAGTCGCCATGGCATCGATTTTACTAATTTTACGCCTCTTAGCAATGCCTAAGCCTAACTTAAGTTCTAAGAGAGACTAGGTGGAGCCAGGGACTCCCTTAAAGTGTGGTTTGCTTTAAGGTTTTAGTTTATATTTTAGTTTTTAATTTGAAATAGGATTAAGAATGGCAGAGTCATCTACATCCCCCCTTAGGCACAAATGCCGACCCTGGCATCGAACAAAATTTTATGGCCCTATTTACTGCCTTTTTGCCGTCGCTAAAAAGCGTAAATCCACAACAATAACGACAATTAACAATAACAATCAACATTAACAAAGAACAATTTTTATTTCATTTTCATTCTTTTATTAATTTTTTATGTTTATTTTAACGTTATTTTGTCGAATAACCCTAACAACCCACATATGACCCACGACAGATATTGCCCATGCGTCCACAAACGGTCCAATTAACTTGTGCACCCCATAACAACATCACCCCACAAACCATCACCTAATTAGTGCCCAAAACACCCATCCCATAAAGTCAATCAACGAAACACTCCCCAGCGTACCAGTAATGCCCCAGTACCCCGTAACATCACCCCCTCGAACATCATCTTAATTAATCCCCTCAATTGCAAACCGTGACCAAAGAGGTGAAAAAGCGATACGCAATCACAAAAAATTCCCTTACAACGCAGATTTGGTTCGAAAATACTTGCGCATTTCGCCTATCAACACAGACAGCGAACGTTGTAGATTTCCACATCGATTTGAGACATAGAATGACGCCTCCGGTTACACATAATTCTGTCTTTGAAGGGAAACCCAAAACACTTTGATTTTGTTGATAAAGCACAAATAGTTGCCCTTTCGGGTTTTGCCAAACTACTTATTTTAATTGGATAAAATAGCCAGGACAGTAACAACCCACGCAACATTCTTGTATATAAGCAAAGCAGTGATCAAATGGTCTTCAGTCACTTGCTTCGTTTTGCTTCAATAAAGTTATTGGTTACGTGGTTTATTTCTCGTTTCCGATTGTCCTGGCTGGTTCCTTTTTACTGGAACGGAAAAACTGGCCATCATTTGCTGTTTACGACTCAGCGAAATTGGTTTCGTTCACCTATCGATCCCCGAGTCGACAATTCTGAGGTGCAATTTAGATCGTGGTTCAATCCATTCGAGGTTCAATCGTTTCCTGGTGCTGCCCGTTGTCAGAGGAACGAGAGTTTCGTGTTCAATTGGGTCGTTGGTCAAGCGTGAGCATAGAGTCAAGGTAAACCATGTCGGTTCGTAGCTCGCCGATATGTTCAAAATTGTTCAGCTAATCAAGGCGCTCCAACAGCAGCACTGCGCGCAAACTAGAATCCTACGCGAACAAAACCAAGCCCTGCGCGATGCCCTTTCAAAGTCCGAGTCCGAGGGTTTGTAATCAACCATGCCGCCGTTCAATGGGTTCGAACCGACAGCCGAGCTCTGGCACGATAACTGGGCGCGGTTTGTCACGTTTGCGAAGGCTCATTCCGCGGGCAAGTCGGAACAAACGCAGGTTTTTTAACGAATCAGACGCCAGTGACGTACAAGCTGCTCGCGAACGTGGCGTCAAAAGAGTCGGCTTCGAGGAATATCAATCAGCTGGACATCAAACTAATCAATGCCTACATGAAGGGTCAGTTCAATTCCAAACTGCACACTGTGTGTGAACGACTCCAGTTCTAGTCCAACTGACACGAAAGAAGACGAAACCGTCCAGGAGCTGGCCGGCAGGATTCGAGCCGCTGCCGTGACATGCGAAGGTATAAGCTCCGATTTTAGTCTAATGTTTACGCTAATGCACCCTGGTGTGGTGTAGTTTTGTAGGCTTCCTATATGAGATTTACTTTGAACGAAACAACAAATATACATTTCTATGTCGTCAAATGTTCCCGTTTATCCGCGTTGTCAATGTCTATGAATAGATATCAATTATAGAAAACTGCTGCATTTTTCTAGTTCATAACGTGCAAATAAAAGACTATCGTAGTTTTTGTACACAATTTCTGAAAGTGGAGTTAGTTGTTATATCGACAACGGACTAAGTTTATAAAAACGCCATCGTCAACTGATTTTATTTTATGTTTCCCGTTATTGCAATTTCACTAGGCTTGATGTTAATATAGTTAAAGAAAAGTTTTCACTTTCGTAGTTGATATCCGACTCACGTATATATTGCGTTACGTTGTTTTGAAATAGAAGCAAAATTTATCCACAATCCTGCAATGCATCTAGGGGAAATGGCCGATATTTTACCCTACCAGCCTTATCGAGGTAAAAATTTTACAATCCAAATTGTTTGTCTGAAGCTTACAATCAGTTTTCTAGGTATGTAGCTGCATGAAGTTTTGTTTGAGATTAATTGGTCAGCGCCGTAAAAGTGCAAATTGTCGTGCTTAATGAGCGCCGCATTGGTTAGTATTGGTACACAGTTTGTTGCTGTGCTGACCGCCTCGACCTGCGTCGTTCTGTCTGTTAATATATTGGCATAACTAGGTCAAAACCTAAAGTAGATATAACACTTTGAACAGGTTTAAATTGGTATTTTTTCTGACGTCTTCGGTTTTAAACTGTGCCCCACGCATAGGTAAGCCCCGGACGTTCACATATTCGGATACTTTCAAAAATACTGACGTCTTCGGTTTTAAACTGTGCCCCACGCATAGGTAAGCCCCGGACGTTCACATATTCGGATATCAAAAATATTTGAGTATGCATCTGAAAAGAAGTATATATTGAGATATCCGGTTCAAATTTTTGTCCGGATATCCGCTGGATATCGCAAAATTTCATTTGAAACAAAGGTTGCACAAGGCATTTGCAGTTTTTCATTGATACGGATTGTATATATAATTGTTGAGAACAAAAAATTATAAAAATCTACAAAAAGAAACCCGATCTGCTTGTCTGTCTAAGTAAGGACCAAGACTTCAGTCTTTTGTAAATATGCAGCAGAAAAAGCCGACAACTACTTTTTTCGTCCCTTGCATGTGTCTACCGTATGCTGCCAGCAAGCATATATACCACGCAATGTGTGTTGCATGCATATATTGCATATGTACCCGAACAAGCATGTCTTAAATGCTTACAGTGCTCTGAAAATGTTTCCAAAACCTAACTCAACATATCATGACTTCAACAATTAATCTTGTGGCCCAAATAGTTACTTTTAAAACTATATGTTATGTCTTAAATGCATGGTCTCTTGTTTATTATCTTGCTTTCGACGCAGTTGAAAACCTGAATCCAGACTTTCAATCAGAGGTGTAAGTGGGTAAAGATTTTTTACCCGCGCAGCGCTTTACACGCGAAAATTTTATTTTTTACTCACGGCTGTACCCGCGCAAAATTCCTTTACGCACTTCCCGGCTTTATTTTTTTCTTCTGTGTTAAATACAATTTTGTAATTTTACAGTGTATAGCAGGGTACAACTGGAGTTCTGCATCCTGCTCCGGCTCCGGAAGAAAATCGGCCTCCGGCTCTGGCTCCGGTAGAATTTTTACCGGAGGTTCCGGCAATTTCGGTAGTAAATTTTTGCATTATTTTGCAAAATTTATCTGTTTAGCGCGTTTCATTTTACTTTTGTTAATCCAATTTTCAGGAAAGAATTTCCGAAATTTCACAAAAAATTAGCGTAAAACCAAACAACTTCACAATATTGCAGATATTGGTTATAATTAACTAATTAACCATCATTTTTACAAGCTAGTTTCGCCTCACCTGCGGCTCCGGCTCCGGCTTTGCAAGTTTCAGTGACTTCCGGTTCCGGCATTTTTCACCCCCGGTTGCACCCTGGTGTATAGATATAGTCACTCGATTTACTGTAGTGACCCGAATAAGAGCGGGGTCTGATATTTAGGCGGCCTCTCCAGAGGTTAGCCCCTGTTATTCGGTTACAGACATTTATTTATTTCCAGCCCACCCTCCGCCACCCTTCGTCACTGATATATCCGGTATTGCAACAATCCGTTGAATTAAACGTTTTTTGCCTTACATCAAAAAGCTTGGGCGATAATGCAAGGTTATGCTTTGGAATGTTACTTTCAAAACTTTAGTAAGCTTTAAAGTTTCGAACTCCAGTTTTATTTGGTCCTGGTGTCATTTATGCGCTACAATAAAGATAATTAACATTTATGCACTCTAATTAGGGTTTAGTGACTCTATCCGCTTACGGACTCCTATTAGGGATACAGACTCCTATTGATTGGGACTCAAAATGGGGACCCCCTCTCATTACCCCCTCCTCTTATTCGGGTCCCTACAGTACGTTGCAAAAACTCTTTATTAGTAACTTTGGAAACAAACCATTCATAAAAATTGGATGTTCTAGGTGGTGGCAAAATTGTTCCAGGGGGGAGCTGAGCCCTCTGCCCCCCTTGGCTACGCGCCCGAGTTACACCGAAATTTTTAAGATTCGGAAACGGAAACTAATATATGTACGGTTACACCATGATATGTGCATTATCAGATTCAAAATTTTGCAGACATAGTTCCTTTACACAATCTGTTTTCATCAGTTTTAAGCTCAGTGATGTAGCTCACTGCATTCGATGTGTAGATTTGATGTATATATCTGACACCTATTTCTTGTTGAAAAATATGGATTTTAAAGATTCGTCAATATATATTTAACTTTCAGTTAGTGGATTATATTGAAAGTTTACCAAGTGACCAACGCGCTGAAGGTTACTGTCAGTTTTTAGTCGGGCTGTCTTAAACGTAATGCAAAGGAGTTCAAATTTCAATACCGTTAACATTGAAGTATAGCAGGTTACCACCGGAGGCCAAAAACCCGAGCACGACACAGAGGTGAGCAAGTTTTGACGAAGTCGAAAGCAGAGCGATACAGGTGAAACAAAACTAATTATGACGTTAAACTTGCGAATTTTAACAAGGATGATGGTTCATTTTGTGCTCATCAAACCCCTCACTTCGTAACGAGCAGAAAAGTTGTAAAATCTATTAAAATGAAAAAATGCTTCAAATCGGACGGCATTTAGTCCACTGTATTTTGGTTGAGGTATCGACTATTAAATATAATAATTGTCTGGTTTTGCTCCTGGTGAAAACTCACCAGGTATAAGAATTTGAAATAAAACGAGGGGGCACGAATTATTCGCAGAGGTCGTGAGATGCCACTCAAAATACAAATGCAAACATAAAATCGAAAAAGTGCAAATGCACAGCAGTGTTTCTTGTTTAATATGTTTCAGAACTGCATCGAATCCGAAGCAGTTATAAATAAAACTGTATATTAACGCTATAAAATTTTGTTCCTTATACCATGCTCGTTGACAAAGCAGTTCCATCGGCAAATATACTGTATATTTCAAACTATTTGCGGTAGTTTGTCTTTAACTTCTCGGTAACTGATATACACTTTTATGGTGTCCTGCACAGTGCTATGTTTAACCAAAAATGTTCAATAAACGTAAGTTTCGTGAGAAGCGTTATCTGTCTCCAGCAATTATGCATATATAATTTTAAGTAACCTGTCAGTTATCTAGTTTTTCACAAGGTTAAGAAATAGACACATTTGCCTGTATTTGTTTGATACAACCTGATGGCTGAGGAGTTAAAAAACAAATTGCTTGAAAGTTTTGGAAAAACAAACCGTTAAAGCTAAGCGACCTTTAAATGAAGTCGAGATATACTTCACCTATTTTCAGATACTACTAAACTCAGTCATGGCGGTGTTGCTTATGACTTCTTCAATCTATACACAACCGGTGTCTTGGCGTTTGAGTGTTAATAAAGATGAGCATACAAAGGTGAGGTTATATTGCAAGCAAAAGTACTTCTGAATTTTAGCGAATGGTACCAATATTTAACAGTTTTCATGCAAATAATTTTAAAATTCGAAATGTATGCGATAATTAATACATTGATCCACGTTCTTGTTGGCGAAATCTGCTAAATGGTTTCAGAGACGGAAATAGAGCAGCGTATAATGGCCAATCCCGCCCCCCGAGCCATTTCATCAAGCCACCCCACGCGTCAAATGAAACAACGTACTCCGCCTGCCTGAGTAAAATTCCAGTTCACAACAAAAAATTAACAATATTTGAGTTGAGCACTTTTGTATATGATGATTTCCATTCACACTCCACACTTCTGTAGATCTCTGGGCTACTCAGATTCGCTCAAGGAACAGCGCACGCACAATGAACTTGTATACTATTATAAAACACTCAACTTTTATTAATATATTTTTAGCCACAATTTGAATATGATATAAGCCAACTTCATCATCTCAAATCACTACAGAGCAGTACGGGCATTTTTCCAAGACAAAAACGAGAAACTGGAAAAGCTCGCGGCAATGGCAACTATGTAAACCACACGTCATTTGCTTTCAACAACAACCATCGGGCTACTAAGTATAACAACAAACCAGAACATAAGTCGAGCAATGTTAATCCACACTATGAATACAATTTAAATAGAATATTTGATAATTATGAAAAACAATGGGATGCTTACTATAACAATTTTCCATTGCATGCTAATCCTAAGAATGTAAAATCTTATTATGATATGCTCATAACTGAAGGATATAAATATAAACCAACTGGACGATATGTACCAATAGGTAGTCCATACGAGCGCCATATGCCCGCATACCATGGACACAAGGCCTCTCATCCTCATACTTCACACGCTGAACATCAGCATGTGGGGTATTCGCAACCATTCAAAACACCATTCGAGTACTTGCTTCATGAATTAGCTACGCTCGGACTAGTAAATTCACCAAATGCACCTGATCCGGACGCTGCTATCGAACAAGTGTTTGTTGTACTTGATCCGGCGATTGCTAAATTCGCTGAACAAAACTACCGCTACGCCAACAGACATCAGCTTGAAATTGAAATAACTGATCCAAGACGGTTTGACCCAAATCGACTGCTTCGACCGTTTGCGGAACACTTGCGACTTGATCAACAAGAATTGTTGCATCAAATCGAAGATTCAGTCCAAGGTCGGATTCACAGAAATCTTGGGAGTTATTTTTATGGCGATAACGGCCGAATTACTGCTGCTCAACTACCATTCACTGACCGAACGTTTAGGGTTGCACTCAGAAACCACGGGGTTACGCAACGTATGGTTGACGAACAGTACGAAAGATATCTGCACGCTGTATTTGGTTACATGAACCGACATCAAGCCAGATCACGATTCAATCCGTTATCGTACGAGCGTGCTCTTCACAGGAATTTCAATCCGGCTCCTCCGCACGAGCGAGTTCTTTATAACGGCTACGCAAATCCTATATTTTACAATCCGGACCGACATGAATTTCAAACTGATCAACTGTTACATTATAAACATTATCCAAACGCGAATAATCACGACCATGTCAAGCATAACCATTAACTTTACACCAAAAATCGATAATGAATCTTATGTACGCAAAATATGATGCAACTATGCGTACGTTATGTGTAACGGCAGGATGTACTGCCGTTGGTCTACGCTACTCCATAGTGTGCGGGTCGAATGCGCAGCGTCGTCCGCGTTTTAGTATCCGAGTTAAGCAGTCATCTCTGCGTTTAGCGTTTATACAAATAGTATATAAGCTTTTAGTGATTCGCGTTTAACAAAATTTTACCATAACCTAGATGGGGTAAGCAGGCGTAGAACGCAATGTTCTGTGATGCAATTAATCTGACCACAGCTACTTATGGAAAATTTTCGATTTTTAAGTATAAAATGAAACATTTTTTATGTTTAATGAAAAGGTTTTTGGGTAATAAAACAGGTGGTTGTGCCAATCCGCACCGAAAGTGCACAATACGGTATAAATGCTGCCACACACGTATCGAAATGTCACAATTTTGTTGTAGGTATATGACAATTGATAACTCAATTTGTGGTTTCGCTTATTACCCTTCCCCCTCTTATTCGGGTCAACACAGTATATGTCATATAATTAGAAACTCAAACGCATGATCATTTCTCTGTTTTGAAATGGAAGCCGCGATTCTGTATGTTTAATTTGGATCAAAAGTTAGTAACAATTCAAGGTGTGTTATCCGACATGCTATTTAATACTACCGTATGGGACTATCCTTTGCTCAGATCGACTGGACAAACCTATAAGTTTTCAAAGCTCCGTTCATAAAATGTGTTCATGGGTCTTCTTCTTTGTGCGCGGACAATTGTAGGTTCACACAGATAACAGGGTAAGTACAACCAGAGGCGAAAAATACATGAGCCGGAGGCCAACAGAACTTGCCGGAGCCGGAGGTGCCGCGAAATATTAGTTTAAACAATGTTTAATTTGTTGTAGTATTTTTTGTTTTTCGGTTCCATCATTTTTTAGCATTCCGGTTTCGATATTTTATAATTCCAGTTGCGCCCTGCTTACCAGAAATCTCAAAGCGTTAACAAAAATTTGGTTCTAGGTTTACATTTTTAAGAAATCCGGACAATATGTTCTCAAAACTGTTAACGATTTTACGAACAAGGCCAAAGTTTTTTCACTGGAGATCTACCATTTATATAACGCTTACCTATTCCACCCGTTCATTTATATTACTCCATGGCACGAGAACGTTTTCAAAGCTGCTCTTTTAAAACACGAAATGCGTTTTCTTTCGTGCACGATCCCTAGGCAGTATTAAAACTATTGCTCCTCAAATCTTCGCGCCAGTTTCCATACTTGTTCGTCAAAGAAGCTATTTCTTTAATTTTATAACAGTTTAAGCGAGTTATACCCTCTATTGCCAACTGGAAAACCAGCAAAATTATTATATTCGTCCTATAGTTTGAAATTCTACAAAATACAAATCAATTCGCATAACATGATGTATAGTAACGAACCAATGACAATGTTAAAAACAACAGTAAGCACAGAGTCGCATTTTATGTCCAAACAAGCTAACTCCATATCAACCGTAAAATCGCTCAGTGCCATCCAAGACAGCTATTTATTTAATTCAAAATTACAATAATATATGACACTAATTGATGCATGTAGTGACAATCTGTCAGAGTGCAACCGGAGGTGAAAAATACCGGAGCCGGAGGTCAACGAAGCTTGCCGGATCCGAAGGTGAGGCGAAATTATTTAGTAAAAAAGATGATTAATTAGTTAATTTCAGCCAATATCTGCAATATGTTGTTAAGTTGTTTGGTTTTACGTTAATTTTCTGGCCAATTTCGGAAATCCTTTTCTGAAAATTGTGACAAAAGGAAAGAGAAACACTAAGCAGATAAATTTTGCATATTCTGCAAAAATTGTTCTACCGAAATTGTCGGAACCTCCGACAAAAATTCTACCGGAGCCGGAGGCCGATTTTTTGCCGGAGACGGAGGTAGACCTCCAGTTGTATCCTGCAATCTACATACATAATATAAAACTAGAAAACTAACGGAATATGCAGACTGAAAAGCAAAGTACAACTAGCATCAAATCACTTCGTTCTAATATACTATCACACATGACGTCACCGTGCATGAAAGTGAATGAGCATGTACACACACGCTCGGCAAGCAATGCTTGAGTTAAAAATCAAACCCAAGCGCATTAATATACAGGATTATAGTGCAGCTACTGAATGCTGTAGCATGACTATTATTGATTTCTTTTCGACTCGACATATTTCAACACGGCATCAATAAAATCGACCGTCGTATGTGAACCGCCAATATCAGGAGTATGAATCCGCTGACGCGAAAGAACGTCAGAAGCGGCTTCACGTATAAGTTCAGCGTGGTTATCTAACCTGAAGAAAAAGAACCTCAAACTGGGATATTATTGGCATATTCTTGTATTAGAAACCATGTTTACACAGTTCTAACGTAACAACCTACTATGATAATATACACATTTTATCTATGATAATGTTTTCGGCTGGAAAACGCATTAAAACTATAATTTGCCAAAACGACACAAGCCATCCATTGCAATAAGTTATATAACATATTACCTCAGATAATGCAGCATGTCAACAGCGGCGCTGAGAAACGCCATAGGATTCGCAACATTCTGACCAGAAAGCGATCTGCCAGTATTTCGTGTTCCCTGAAATGTACACCTAAATTTACTAAAATCCATTCAGCGGTTCTTATTTCTCGTCATCTACTTTCACCTACTAAACAGGACTTTTTCGTCTATTTCACACTACCCCGCTAAACTGGTAACTCAAGAAAGAATGTTTTTACGCAATTAAGTCTCGAACCAAGAGGGCTTACCGTTTCAAAAACAGCATGATGATCCCCAATATTCAACCCCGCTATTAAGCCAGGTCCACCGACTAGACCACATCCAATATTGCTGATAATATTTCCGTACAGATTTGGCATCAACATTATGTCGAACTGGTGAGGTTTTGCCACAAGCTAAAACAGAATTTCGTAAACTATAAACAAGAATGATTAGTATTGAGGTTCGATTGCATATAAACATCATTGAGTCTATTTTTCCCAATTCATCCATTTTAATCTCAGAACATTCAGAAATTCACGTAAACCCTAAAATGATCTAAACCTATGGTCGATTTTGATCGCAATAGCAAATCAACCTTTACTTCCCTAGTCTTATGACGTGGTCTTAGACGAACAATCTCACCTGCATGCTAGCGTTATCGATAATCATGTTATTGAATTCAATAGCAGGGTATCTTTTGGAGACGTCTTCGCAAACGCGTAGAAAAAGACCGTCACCAATTTTCCTACAAACACATATGTTATAAATAAAAAACATAGCTACATTATTAGGTTTTTCTCATAGTGTAGACAAATCCTACATAATGCCAAGCCACTCAACATTTTTGCGAACAATAACATCATTAGAATACGATTGTTACTAACACCCGATTGGTTGCTTTACACTTCGTGTTATGTATATCAAAATAGTAGAGGACCCAGGACGTTTTAAACAGGGGAGGGATACCAGCTAATGATTAAAGAAAGGAGACTACACTGCGAAGTTTTACGTTTAAATTATTGATTTTTTACCAGGCACATCGCAAAGTGATATATCCACGGATACCCGCATTAGAACCGCCATGGTATCACAGTGCAATACAATAATTCAAACATCAAAACGCACTAACATGCATTGGTTTCTAAAAACGTATATACGGCAACAACATATACGACTTAACCAATTCAACAAACGTTAATTCAAGTGTAAACTTATAACTAATTCTTATTTTGACCGGTTTAAAATATTTTTACACTAGAATCGAAATAAACCAGAAGTAAGAATTTCTTGTATTATGCATAAACATAAAACAACTTACATTATGTTTGCCTTATGAATTGCAGTTACTTTCTTCCGGTTGTATTTTACAGCATAAGAGAACGCAAATTCAGCAATTCGCGTAATATTTTTTCGTGTTACAATTTTCAAACTTTCTACAACACCGGGTAGTGTCTGAAGTAATTTTAGAGATACACGCTTTTATTATAAACATGTCAGCCAAGATTTCGTATTCAAGCGATACACTTTAAAAGTGTCTTAAATATTATATGCGCAAAAGAACAAAATAAATGAGAGTTTTCTCAAAGAGAAAATACTGAATGTACTACAGCATTCTATAGGTAAAAACGCCATGTTGTGATCTGCAAAACAAACTTAGCTTACAAAATTCAGATGCAAGAGCAACAAAATAATATAACTCAAAAACCTTCTAAGAATTTTCACATGTAAGCATATAGCAGTATTCCGACAAACACAACAGATTACTATGAAAACGAAAATTTCTATTACATTTTTCGTGTAATTAGTACGTATAAAATTTTTCTGCAAAGCCGCATTAAGACTGATATAATGCACAAAGGTGCAGTGTGCACTACGGACTTTGTTTCACACAGCAACTCGTTCACAAACCTCATGCTCAATGCCTGAATATTCGCCCTCAGTGTTTTCACGGATGAATACAATATCCAAGTTATTATATTTCGCAGGCACACCAGCGTGACTTTTACAACGCAGCACGTTGGCGTATAAATCAAGACGAGCACGTAGTTCAACATTGCGGGAGCGACTTGCAGCAGATCCAATTTTGGTTTCAATGTTACCTAAATTGAAAAAAAACACTTTCACTAGAATGTATTGCAATTACCATGAAAATGCATTTTAGGAGTTCCTTGTGTACTAACTACTGCTTGACATGGGACCTGGCTTAATGCAATATCTAATTTTCATTAACTACTTAATACTACACTGAAAAACTCAAATTAAGCATTTCAATTTTGTAATCAAACGAAAAGGTTCAAATACGTTGCAAACTATCATGAAATTGTGATTCAAAGGTTGATACAGCAAAATAGTAAACAAAACGCTTAGCAGCAGGAACCTTTCAATGCAACACCATTCTTTTCAATAGACTGCAGCGCGTGTTCCATGTCTTCATTATCAATTCCTTGCTCGGTACTCAAAACTACTTCTTCAAAATCAATTGGCACTTGAGCTGTTCTTAAAATAAAACAAACGTCGTGCACTACTAAACTATAATTTGCTCACAACACGCGAGATCAAACAACAACGGGTTTTGTTCTAGTCAACCGAGACCGAGGCATTTATATTCGCTGGTGAAAGTTAGCACAATAGTATATAACATACTAAATGCCCTAGATTGAACCTGAGAATCGTCCCTTCCACAAAAAATGGCAGGAGGATAAAGGCCAGGATTAGAAAAATAAAAATACGCCAGTGACCTTGCCAAACTATTAACGATTCAACTGGCATATAACGTTTGAAAACTAAACTAACCACAAAATGTCACAAACAGATTACTTCAATTCTGCAAACTTTTTATAAGCAACGTACTCTAACACCCTTTTTACATGGCCAAGCATTTCTGGACCAATTCCGTCCCCAGGCAATATTGTGACTGTCTGGCGTCCACTGCACCGTTCAGCTGGCATTCGCTATAAACAGAAGTTTACAGATACAAACACACAAGCATATAAATGTGTAATATCTAATCTACAGTTTGTTTCCTTTAAGTTTCAGCAATTCTGCCTAATAATAAACAGCGCGGAGTTGCATGAACAGTTGGCTGCAACAGAATGAGTGACACACTAACGGGAATGGGCGGTATCGGTCTCGGCAAGCCTTGTGAATTGGCTCGTCTCGGACGCGCTTTTTGAGTCTTGGTAAGTGGTTTGCAAATCGAGAGCGAAGAGGTGAAAAATGATAAACAACTGCTGTTATCTGAGATAGTTTGAATTGCATAAAGGACGTAGCAATGTTTTGCTGGTATTTTAGACAAAAATACGTTACACACTTAAAATTGGGTACTTGTTCACATCCCTACACACTATGGCTGTTTTAATAGAAGGCTCAAGTTCCCACAAAGTGATGATTTTATTTACATTATGACATACATGACTTACGCTTAGGTTCACGCTTCAGTTTAGGCACGGGCGTGGAGAAGTAAACAAGTAAATAAAATTGGACAACACAAGCAAAGTGAATCAGTTTTTATTGAGTTGATCACTAAGTACTGTTTTCATTAATATTGACACTGACGGTCGCATATAATTCGCCGAAGTTCATTTTCATATATGTCCAACGCCAGTTATATGGAGCCGGTGGTTGTATTGCGATCTTTTAGTGATAAATAAAACAGAGTGTCAACAAAGGTTCAAATTCGGATTCCGCAAAAATTTGCGGTTCGGATTCGAATTCGGCAAAAATTTGCGGTTCGGATTCGGTTGTGAAAAAGTGGAATCCAAAAGCGGAATCCAACAATGCTCCGCAATATGATTTTTCACTTTTAAACGATAAAATTTTAAATGGTTGTTACGTAAATCAATATTTCTGGTTTCAAGTCTCAAATCTCAGAACTGACGCCGGGCACGACATCCCGAGCAAATAAAAAATATCCAAAACTCCTGGTAGAAAAATTTTATTTTGTATTTTCGATGACGATTAAAAATTGATGGAGAGCTAGACCACAAATCTTTGTCTCGAAGGATCGTTCAGGGTCTCGGTCCCATTTTTGACCGAGACCGCCAATCCCTGCACAGTAAATAATATTTTTCCTATAGTATTGTTAAAAGACTATCTGAAAGCGAATTACTAATTTAGCGAAGCTCTGAGTTATGCGAAGCGTTTTGTTTTGTGCTCGGGAGACGAAAGATGAATGTCCTTCCTTCTGTGAGTTTGTCTGTCTGTCAGTGCGAAGGAATTTTTCGAGCACCGTTGAACCTATTTTAATAAATTTTTTAAACACTTATTATCCTGGGATGTTAACTTCGCAACGGGATTTTAAAATCCTAAGCCGTCTGTGTAGTACAATCTAATGTGAATAATATGGTTAAGACATTGGGACTTTTTACATTATCTCCAAAATTAGTAGAGTTACAAGCGATCTGATTTAGCACTAAAAAGTTTTCTGTGCCGCGAACCCACATAAATCGTTTACAGACCCCAAAACAGATAAATGGATAAATAGGGCTGGGGGTTCACTAGTGGGGGTCCACTTACCAAACGTCTTCCCATACTTAAGATTTCCCCCGGTTCAGCCCCCCTTCTCAAAAATTCACCCCCGGTTAATTTTATATTCCTCACATTTTTGGGAAAAACATCACCAGTATGAAAGAAATACCGTTTTGACTCAATCATTCGTCATATTTATCTGCTTATTGCTTATATGGTTGTTTTTGACTAGGTGCTTAACTGTAGGCGTAACTAAACACTGGCCCACACTCCGCCGCGACTCAGCCCAGTCAGGGTGCAAAGCGGAACTGAATTATATAGGAATCAGAATCGGAATCGGAATACTGGAGCCAGAACTACAAATTTTGCGACTACGGATAATTTGTATTCACAAATGCAGTATTGTTATAGGTGCCTGACAACAATTTTCAAAACCGTTGCATGAACAAATTGGCGATGTTTTTAATTCTGTAAAGGAGAACTACAATCAATTGTTATTTTAAAAACGGTTGTTTCGCGTGTTTATATACTGAGTGGGATCTAGAGAGATTTGTACGCATCAATCGGAATAGGAACTTTATGCATCGGAGTGTTTGTTGCACCTTGCTAGCCAGTAACTAATTTACGTATTAGGAATATTGTCAACCATGGCAATTGAGTTGGGGAATATTATGTTTCATTTTTATACGTGTTTGTGCGCTATTCATTGGCTTTAATATTTTCAGGCATGAGAAATTTAAATACAACGTTTAGAATTTGAAACACGTAATAAATTTTAGTTACACAAACACTAATCACCTATGACAGCATTTGAGTGCATTATAGTTTCATAAATATTTTTTGTCGGTGTAGGAATATAACACTATCAGTAGATATAAAATGGCGGTTGTACCCCATGGTTTCAAAGGATGGTGGATGACGTCATTTCCGTCAGTAATGATTAATCATGTCGGAATGCGGAAGTAATCAATCACTTAGGAATGCGAAGTGACCTACTGTGGTCGAAATCCGGAAGTAATAATGCGGAAATGGCCTCGTATGGGCGGAATCCGGAAGTAAAGTTTTAGTGCCCTCATCCGACCCTCTGCTTGTATCCGGGCTTGGAACCGACAGGATATCTGGAGATATCCAGGCAGCATTACACAACACACACTGCAATCACAACACAAATCACTACAAACTACCACACTGCAAGCCAAACTAGAACAGTGCAACCGAAACATGTACACTGCATCCCAATCTAACAAACTACCAAGCAAAACAATAAATATACCGTTAATCATGGAAACTGATAGTCACATAACCAAACTTTACATGCCATCCTTCTTAATCAAAGTGGAAATATCTGAACTACAATTTATAATCTAATTCCAACTAAATTTTGCTTAAGTTTTAAAGCAAGCAATCTCCATCATTTGAATCAGAATTTCCCTCTTCATCATTCTCAGTTACCAACAAAACCTAGTGTCATACCACACAACACTCACTTCATCATCCTGGTCATTCATAGCAGCTACAAATGCTTCACTTAAGCTATACGCTGCTGGATTACTAGTCTATGAATAATTTCAGGACAAACTGAGCATTATGGATCTTGATGTGATTCTAACCATGTTTCTACGTGTTGCATCTGACAGGTCATGTGTGTCACTGTTTTGCACGTACAAGCTGGAGTACAGAACAAATCGTTATCATCAAAATCTTCTTCACAAACTACACATAAAGCTTTGCTCTGTAAATTTGCATTCGATCTATTCCAAATATATCGAAAAGGTTTCGTACACCCTCATCTTCTTTAAGTACATTGCTATATTCGCTATCGCTCATTTTATAATATTCAAGATTGCATTTTTAAATCTAAATAATACAATGGTTAAGAATGTTGAAAAGTTTGATAAGGTGAATAAAATCTCAATATTAAAACTAATAAACTACTATCTCAATTTTTTAGTTTTGTTTCTCAATTGAAAATAGTTCATTTTATTAATTTATATATTAGTAAATTAAAAGGAAAGAAGTGAAATTTTGGTTTCAACAAATCTTTTCAGGTTGAAGTGCACCACTTTTCAAAATGATGCGAAATATTGTCAAAAAATTAGTAGAATGAATATGGGTGGATATAGTGTGTTCTCAAATATTTTGCAATATATTGAAGGTCTACATCAAGATACTGACTTAGGTGATCGAATAGGTTAGGCATGTGGAGGCATGTCTACGGTCATGGGACATAGAGAAACAATCATAAACTGTTTCTTCAATAATCCCCGCTTCACCCTGTACCCGTGAGAAACTTAATGAACATCTAAAAAGATCCCCATTTTCTTCTGTAGGAGCATGTTGTTCAAAATCTTTACGATTAAAATAAAAAGGACCATCATAATGGGCCTTCACTATATTTTCAATTGTTTAGTACCCATGTATAGGATGTATTGCAGATCTCGCCCATTAGTTCCAAAATTTTTATGAACTTGGGGTGCTGCTGGCCCATCACTTAATTTATTAGTCAAAATTTTTTAAGGTAACACTTAAGAAAATATAAGATGTTTAGTTTTTGAGCAGAATTCAGAAAACTATATTTTGGTAAATAAAATTTCACACCCCGGGAAAATGCAACTAAATTACAGTTCGCCTGAATACAGATTCTTATTTGTCAAGACTAAAATATTCTAAAGACATGTCGCTACAAAGTTGACACATTATCAGACCATCTTAAGCAATGTTCATCAAATACTCAGTTCACAATAGATCGATGTTGCAACATTGTTAGTGTGAACCGCACTAACAACGCGGAGCTTAAACTTTCTAAAAATGTACAAACCTATCAGCACTACAGGGTCGGAATTTGAAAAAGGGCAATATGTTGGGAAACCAGTAAATTTACAAGCAAAAAAAATCGTTTAGATATATAACAAATCCCACATTGTCTATCAATAAGTTGCGAAACGTCAAATTTAAAATTGTCGATTAATTTTTAAAGCTGTTAAATGTTTTGAAGATGAAATGGCAACGCGTCTTTGGTTTTTAAAAACGCCTAAGGAGATGATATATTACGGTAACTTGTTCAAAAGTGTCACCGTGTTGATGGTTACAAAATTCAATGGATAAATAATAATGCTAGAAATTCACACTTTAATGTTTTATTACAACCACAACACGATCACTGGAGCACACTTAGAAAAGAGTGTATGAAAACTAAAATAAGAGTGTGATATGTGCCTACTACAACGTGAAACAATGATTAGCACTGTTGAATATATTGAAGAAAAAATGATGATTGATTGTTTAACATTTGAACACGCAATGTATAAATAGCCACTGAAATATCCAATGTTTTATGCTTTGAATAATGATGTACTTGTAAATTTAACAAAACGAAAACAACATAACGTAGCCCCTATTCCGGTCTGGAGTAGAAAGCCGTCTGATGAGTGCTCTTGGCAAGGACGAAACGTTGCATTGCTGGTAGGAAAACAAAATTGATAACAGTATGTTCATTAGAGAGCAATGCTTCCGGTATTTTTAGTGCGTCGTTTAAGGAAGAAATTGTGTCTTAAAACAAAACCTGCTCATCCTGCAGTGGTGGTTGTTTATGGCAACCAAATTATGAGTTAACTTATCAACAACTGACGGTAGATTAGCTTTTACAGAACCAAAACTCATCACCAACTTGTCCATTCAACCTTTTTGAACGTTGTGGCCAGCCAACAGAAGCTCGAAATCAACATGCAATCACATTCCGTTGTTTCGCTTCGCTCAATTACCGGAACCGGATAGTGAAAAATACCGGATTTCCCTACCGGAACCGAAATTCATAAGTTTGCTGATCCAATTCCGATATAAACCAGTTCCGCTTTGCACCCTGTGTTACAGCCTGCGCTAACAATTTTCCCTGTTCTAAATATTAAAACTGTACCCCTGTTCTAAATATTAAAACTGTACCGATGGGCGGAGGGTGTAACCACATGTGTAGCCGTATGTAACCATGGGTGTAACATGGGTGCAACCACATGTGTAGCACCTGTAACCCTCAATGTAACCACTTGTATAGTCATATGTAAGCGTGGGTGTATCCACATGTAACCGTAGATGTAACCGCATATGTACTATCCACATGCAACCGTGAATGTAACATTGGTGTAACCGTGGGTGTAACCACATGTGTAACCACCTGTAACCGTGAATGAAACCACATAAGTAACCAGTTGTAACAACTGGCGTAACCATAACAGCGTGCTACCCAAATGTGTAACCACAGGCGTAACCGCGAACGTAACCGTAGGCGTAGCCATATGTGTAACCGGGAGTGTGAACTTTATACAGGTGCGATATCTCTTTCATGTACCCCACCAGTTCATCCAGCTCACACGAGGCCACTTTCTCCTTGTCACTTCCGCATTCCCAGGTGATTAATTACTTCCGCATTCCGACGCGATTATTAATTACTGACAGAAATGACGTCACCTTATGATGTCATACACAATCTTTCGAAACGATGGGGTAAAACCGCTATTTTATATCTTATTCCAATTAGCATTTGAACTTACTGTCAATAACTGGTTCCGAGCTAGGTGTCAAACCCCCTTTTTGACATTAGACACTGTTTCAGTTTGCAACACGAGGAATCCCCTTCGAAATATTAATATAACGTAACCCAACCACCCTTACACCGAAATGGAAGCATAGGAGTCGGAACTAAAAATTCTCTGAGTCCAAACTACTTTATGCGCTATGTGCCTTTGATGAATTCCATGCGACATACACGAAAGGCACCATAAGTGAGAACTGATATGAGCAGTTGTTGAATGAAATTTAGCAGAGGTGAAAAATTGCAAACAATTGAGCGTAAAAAACGACGGAAACATTCAATTCCTATACCGATTATATCTATAATCAGAATTGAATTGGTTTTAAATTTAAACTCTTAACGAACCCGGAATCTCGTTTGAGCCCTATTTGAATCATCCAAACTACGGTATCCCAATATGATGATTTTTGCTATGTAAAACAAATATTTTTTACATTTGAGTCATAATATGTTTCGCAGCGAAATCCTGTATATGACCGAAAACAGACATTTCGAATACAGGTTCTTTCTTAGCTAATTTATTCAAGTACAATTTTTAAATTTAAAGCTCAGAAACATCATGGCTAAAAACAATGACTATCTGCAACCACAAGATATGTACAAAATGCTGGGGAAATCAGAACGGAAACTAAAGGCAGATTGATTTTAAGATGATTACATTTACATACGTAATTGTACATAAATTAAGTTAGTACACAAAAGTTCACTTCGTGTGAATTTCAAACGTTCTGTGTCGAAATGAATGCGACGGATTAAAAAAAGTCCGGATTCGGCTGTTTCTGGCATTCCGTGAGCAGTGAAGATTTTATTTCAATATACCCAAGTTTTCAAAACTCTATATAATATTTGTGTATTTATGACTCTTAATGTTTTAACCTTAAAAACCCGTGTTAAGTTTTCAACGTTTTCAGTTTTGACAAGCTCTGTGAAAGACAAACCAAGCCGTTTTCAAATAAATTTAGCCACAAACCATTAAACTAAAATGAGACGTAACATGAGCAGCCTGCTGCGAATGATTTCTACCAAACGTAAAAGAACCACCCTGAAAAAATTAAAAACTAATAGTAAAACAACAAAAACATACACAAAACAATACAACAAAGCGTTCATGACTGCATGAGAATTTACGTAACTTTCAGATTTTTATGCAGTTTAAAATGGGTACATAGAAACTGAAATCAACTAGATTGCATTCACAAAGCGTTGCTCTGGATGCTAATAAGAAATTGAAATCATTCAGGATGCGTTGCGAAACTGGATTATACCGGAATCGGAATCGAACAGCAAATGTATACCGGAATTGTAATCGGAATCGAATTAAAATTTGTTGAGAGTGTACGGATAATTTGTATTTACAACGGATAATTTGTATTTACAAGTATAATACTGATTTAAAGTGTGTTGGTTGGTACCAATTTTCAAAAACGTCGCATGAACAAATTGGCGACGATTTTTGGATCAATTATTGACAAGTTAACTCATCGAAAGCAATTTATTAGATAATACAGAATTTTTATGCAACATATCACAAAAAGTAGGATTAAAATTAAAATATCAAAATTCCGATTTCGATTGATTGTGCAATGGGAATCTGAAATCGTTTTGAATCGGAATTCTAATCGGAATCGGAAGTAGTTTTGAATCGGAATTCTAATCGGAATCTGAATTCCGGCTGCAACCTGAGTATATTATAAATGTCCCGGGGCCAGAGTCCTAACCCGGCGCTAGGGCCATACAGCACTATGAAAGGTACCTGTCGGTACCGTGAACGGCAGGATGCAAAGCGGAACTGGATTATACCGGAATCGGAACAGCAAATTTATACCGGAATCGGAACAGCAAATTTATACCGGAATCGGAATTGGAACTAGAAATTTTGTGACTATACGGATAATTTCTATTAAGTATAATATTGATTTAGGGTGTCTGTTGGCTGGCAATAATTCTCATGTGAATAACTTTTCTCTATGCAACAGGCAGTGAACCCTTCCTATATATGAATAACGTAAATAAACAAACACGCCAACGCCATTAACGGTTACTGCAAATGGACGCACGCTGTGTGATTCAACATGCAAACAATAGTGAAAAATCGTTACTGTTATCTATATCATATACGGCACACAAAATTCAAAACACACACATAAGCTCGCACATAAAATAACGGCATGTTCGCTTTTGTGTCATCACGTACGGTACAACCCACACGTAACATAAATATACCAGTTCAATATAAGCCTTTTATACGCTTGAAAATCACATTTTTGTTACTTTGAACTTGTTGGTCGAACGACAAATGTTAATTTTTTCATCAGTGAACTCGAAACAAATTTAAAAAAACCACTTGATGCATTTAAAAAATTTCTAGAAGCTTTCAGGAACGACAATATTGTTGATACTAGATAGATATTATGAATGGTGCGTAAACTAATTTTACAGTACATGAACTTTCCAGTTTCGTGTGTGTCTACTGATGTAAGCCGAGCAGGTATCTATACGTACGTATTTAAAATTGAGAATCAGACTTACCGTAGATTCTGTTTAAATCATACCAGACCCGAGTGGAAGCAACAGCTTCTAGAGAAACCATAATCTAAGCACGAATAACCGATCTTAAATCTTAATACGTTTCAGCTGTTAGAGATCTGATTTTTCTTGCCTTGTCCAAGATGCGGTAGCCCCCGTCCCCGCGATACGTATTACGTATTACATTCAAATTCCAACAAAAGCCAGAACTAAGAATACAACTAAACTTGATCACTAACAAGTAACAATATAAGACAGCTACAACAAACACGTGCATCAAACTTATGTATATGTTCGACCAAAAACAGAATCAAAAACATACCACAGATCCAGGTTGTAAGTTGGGCAAAACTGTAGCACTTGTACGACGGAACGCAGTTTTGTTGAATCCATTTCCACTTCTGCTTGCAAGTGGCGCTAGCTGCGAAGCCATGTGTCGTAATACCATTATGCTGTAACTTTACTGTCAACTTAAAGATCTGAAACTTGCTATATACATATAAGAATAACCTTCTCATCATTATACGGGATTGCTCTTAGAACATAATAGCTTGATTCACAGTACTTCAGGGAAAAGGGTCGTCCCGACCGTGCAGTTCTGACATGGAGGTCCCACCGAGACTGGCGCTGTAAATAGGCCTATGGATTCGGAAATATTTGGATTCGCGGTCCGAGGCGGCCGCCTGAAGAAGAGGGAATGTTGGTATATGTGGTACAGCATCTATATGTGCATAGTGTATGTAACGTAAAACACATACCTGCACGTGTACATATATTACTAGAGAAAATTGTATCAGCCGCGTGGTGTAATGGGCAGCGCGCTTGACTCGCGAGCGAGAAGTCGAGTTTGATCTCGGCGTGGCCATATACTTCGGAGATATTGAGAAAGAAAACCATGTATATTCACAGTACTTCAGAGAAAGGGGTCGTCCCGACCGTGCAGTTCTGACACTTTGTCGGGCAGGGGTCCTGTGGTTGCCCTGCAACCACAGTTCTCCCGCCCTCAGTTACGTTACCGCGGGCTCTGTTTATGTCCTCTTGTGGCCTCTAGCGCTTGCAAACCCGCTTTTATACCACATTACCGTCGCTTTGTGCTTGTTTGAGTTAAGTCGATTTAGTAGTTTATGAATGTGCCGTCATTTGCCTTATATTGTGCCTGTGTTCTTTATTTCTTATATTCTGGGTTATTTTTGATCGCGCATTTCATTTTCCTATCCAAAACCTTTAAATTCACCAAAAAATCTCCCCAAAATTCCCCAACTTATTTCTGCCAATTTTTCGAGACATAACCTTGAGTTTTTCAGCCTAAATAATTATTAACTTAGGTAGCTTGTTGGAGCGAATTCGGACATATTATTATCAGACATATTTTGCGAGTATTGCGGTTAATACGGATTTTAGTGGATTTAGCGGAAATTATAGTTTACAGTCACAAGTCAGCCAGAATAACGGCTTTAGGACGTCGGTGTAGCAGAATTATTAGTTTACGGTCTAGAAATAGCATTTTATAGTGACGGCTTGGTGTTTACGCAAAATTGCGTATATTCTGTTGCAAAAAGTGCAACTTCGGTGTTATCGGTATAGTTGTGCACAGTGTGTTACATTTAGTTCGGTTTTTGCAAATTTGCCGTGAGGTTACTGGGTTTGGACTATTTCTACCCGGACTTGACCCAGAATTTAGGATTTTACCCGATTTTGACACAATTTCGAGTTATCCCGAAATTTCGTAAAATTGCGTGTTTCGGAGACAAATTCGCATCGCCTGCGTTTATATTGTGTACGCTTCTGTATTATTTCTTCTGTTACTTGTATTAAACCTGCAAAACACAGTGTTAACACTCCAGAGCGTACTAACCCGACTCAAATCACTTAAAAGCGCATGAGCCAAGAACCTACAGTGTTCGGATATTTTAGCCTCAAACAGGGCCAAATTGCGAAGTCCACAGCTTACACACTTACCTTACAAAGGGCGGTTTCGAACTAGTGGCTGGAGGAATCCGAGAAAAGCGCTCCGCCCCGCCACTGCGCCACGTAGCGCACCTGCCAAACTGCTTCAATCGTCGACTATATGTCGACCGTATGCTGTCGGCAAGCATATAATACAAAGTGCATTGCATATATTGCACATGCATCAGAATCAGAACAAGAAGGTCTCAAGTGCTTACAGTTATATCTACTAGCTACGCTATTATGAAGAATCAATTGAAATATCATATTGTTAACCAAACTTAATGTTAAACCTACCCAAATATTGTATATCATTATAATAATTGAAAACATAACCACATGCTCTCTTAAAACATGTACTTTTTTATTTGTTTTTGGAATGCACATATCCGGTGACATCTTTAATTGTCACCGGGCTGCAGGTTTCAACTTGTAAACCAGTCTATACACAAGGAAAGTGTAGAATTGCAACAAAAACATATACATAAAAATTGGTTGGTACCATTTTAAACCGCTGACAGAGCGGCAAAAGCCAACGGTAGGGTGTAACCGGATATCTGTTTCCGTTTTCGGTAAAAATTGGAGTCGGTTCCCGTTTCCATATCCAAAATCTTAAAATTTTGGTCCATCTGCATCCCTATTTTTTCGTTGAAATTACTGAATTCAGAGTGAACATTTGCATGCTTCAGTTGTGTTGGCAGAAAAATAAGATATCTTTCAGACTTTTATACTTCAATATCTGTTTTCCGTTTCCGTTAATATTTTGATCACTATCCGTTGTCCGATTCCGTTATTATGATCACTATCCGTTTTCGTTACCGTTTATTTACTATCCGTTTAACACACCCTGGTTATTGTGAAAATTTCTTGACCCGGGGTTTGTCTGTGAAATGATACCTATGATTTACCCAAATCTTTTTTACAAAATTTTTTCATACTAAAAGCAATCACTTTTTAAAATATTTTCCGACAATGCAGATTGAGCTTCTTTTGAGACTTTTTATGAACTTTTTCTTTCAAACTTTCGTATTTGATAGATGAAAAATGGCAAATTTATTGTACACTTTGTTGCGGTTGTGTTCCGAATATGCATATATGGTTTATTCAGTGTGCAACCGGAGGTAAATGGTTCTGAACAAAGGAGCGACCAGATATCCGGTTCAACATCCGTATATTTCGGTATCCGGTATAAACTTACTTTAACGGATTATCGAATATTTACGGCTATGGTGCCGAATAACATAAAACCGCTTTTTACCCGCAAAGCGTCTTTAACATCTTGTTGCGATAACATTTCTGGGCAAGTCAATAAGTTCAAGTCTTGATTAGTGATGGGCATAAGATATTTCTCGTATTCGGATATCCGGCAATTCTTGTCAGATTAAATTTTCAATTTCGGATTTCCGAAACTCGATTTGTCGTCTTTTGGTTTTACAAACCTCAATTTTCGTTTCTCAAGCACTTCTTTCAACTTTAGGAATATATGTTTTGTTTGTTTATATTGTTAAAGTTTTTCAATTAAGAAATCTATATTTTGTATGCATTGCGTAAAAGCGACGCGATCAGTTGAATTGCGTCAATTTTTGCGTTTGATGACTGGTTTAACTCACCTATTAATACTATTGTAGGAGGAAACATTTTCTGTATAAGAACCAAACATTTCAATCAATTTTGTGCTTTTTCTCTTTCAAGTGAGGAGGCTGCGGCTTTGTTGAACGTTCCGCATTTTGAAAACACACTAAAGCAAGTTGGGGTTATCGCTCCCAAACCCTAGACTAAGCTATTCATTATTCGGACAGCTCGAATCGCTGATAAAGTACTTTTGGACTGTTTTGGTGTATGATACATATTAAGAAATCTTTTAGCGTGGGGGTCTGAATTTCAGCTCCGGCTCCGGTATTTTTCACCTCCGGTTGCACCATGCAAGCTAGCCATTTAGCATCATACTCAATTAGGCTTAGCGTCTTATTAAATCAAGAGCAGTCAGAATGACACCCAGTACGTCTAACGGCACGACTTGGGGCCAATGTTACTTTTAGGGGCGTAACACTAGACTAACCGTATTCCTTATACCAAGTACTGAAGTTTTTTAATTTTGGCATGTTTTAAGAAATCAAAATTTTAAATCGTCATGGAATTAGGTATGCAAGAATGTGGTTCAATATTTTAGCTCATGTTCGTATGCAGAATGTCTTTTCGTCAGCTCCAATGGCGAAACAATGCAAATTATTCCAAACAAATATTTACACAATAGCATTTGGGATATCCGGGTATAACCGGATATCCGGACACACGTTTCTCGTCGGATACATATCCGGATATTTTTCATATCCGGATATCCGGTTATCATCTATAGCCTTGATACATTTGCAGCTACTTTTATCTAGGGGGTAAACGTATAGTGAAAATAACGGAAACGGCGGCGGTGAAACTGGCCGAAACCCATAAATAATAAAAGACGAAAACCCTATAAGCACGGTAAAAATACAGCGAAAAAATAAATTATTTTAACATATATAATATCCTGTACCCAGCAGGGTGTAACCGGATTTGAAAAATATCGGACCCGTAGGTCAACGAAACTTGCAGGAGTCGGAGGTGAGGCGAAATTTAGGTTGTAAAAATGGCGGTTAATTAAGTAGATATTTTAGCTAATATCTGCATTGTTAATAAGTTGTTTGGTTTTACGCTAATTTTCAGCGAAATTTCGGGAATTTTTTCCTGAAAATTGTGCTTAAAGCAAAACGAAACGCGCTAAACAGATATATTTTGCAAAACTTTACAACAGAAATTGCCGGAACCTCCGGCAAAAATTCTACCGGAGCCGGAGCCTGAGGCCGATTTTCTGCCGGAGCCGGAACCAGACCTCCGGTTGTACCATGGTACACAGGGTGCAGCCGGAATTCCGGTTCCTGCATTTTTCATCTTCAGGTTCCGGTTTATTTAGACCACAATCAAAAATCTAATATTAATAAATTCTGGTCAGTGGAAATTTGGATATTTTACTAAAAAAGACGATAAAAATTAAATAGATTTCCCTGCCCGTATCAATTCACAGAGGGGCACATTTTTATACATACCAAAAATTTCACTAAACCGAAACTGCCAGAACCTACGGAAACAATACGGAGCCGAAAATCGATTTTCTACTGCAGGCGGAAGCAGAGCTCCGGTTGTATATACATTGACGGTTAATATGCTTGATATGTGTACTTAAACCAAAGAAATTAGCAGCCCACTGTTTAGCTGATGTACTATTCTCGCCTTTAACATTTGTAACACGCAAACTTTATCTAACAATCGGCCTTTTTGTAGTTCGCCCGCCACTACGCAAATGTGGAGAAACTTTGCTTGTAACATAAAAACGTTTCATTTTCCTGTCTTAAAGATATTATTAACTAAGAATTTTCACATATATAAATATTTTCAATTTCATATGAGATGCACTTTCAAGGTAATATTCGATCCCCAGTCTCTCGGGTGGTAGGCGTTTACGATGAGCACTCACACTCAGCTATAGGAGCTTGACGCTCGAGCCCAAGGGGGTTGTCACGGTTAAAGGGTTAAAAACAAGTTTCTAGTGTAAAAATTTTTTATCAATTTTGCGTCATTGTTTTCATAGGGCTGACGCCCCAGTGCGATTCGAAGGGCTACTAGGCAAGCACTGAAATAGTTATGAACTGTTTTGGCACGCATGAGAAACGCTAGGGCAGAGGGGGCTGGGCTTTGCTTTGTATCTTCTTAACACCTGAAGACAAAATTGTTGTGGCGGAAAACATTTTTCCACTGTGGGGAGGTAACTATAACAAAAGTGCCTAACAATCGATGATTGTTTTCATTTCCAATTAACCTTCTCGATCATTTGAAACAAATATTTATTCACCTGCTTGCGATGAAATATATAGTATGAAAGCAGGCGCTTCTTTCAGAACATTTCCTCACATTTTTATATCAGTACGGTGTAAGCATTGCGCAGTAGCCGTACTGAACCTCCTCGCAATTTCATCTAGTGCATGAGCATGGGTCAGGGTCCCGCGGAAATTTGAGAACAATTTTCCCTGATAAAAATTCCAATAAATGCATTATTTATTTTGGTGTTTATATGTGTGTGTTTAAAATTCTAGAGCAACGCTATATATTTATTTACTTTTCGCACCCATAACTTTCAATCAACAGCGAATACAGTCGTAAGAACGTAAGTAAAACTGGATGTCGCAGATATACCAGGATACGACCGGAGGTGTGCCTCCGGCTGCGGCGGAGAATCGACCTCAGAATCTCGTAAAATTTCTACTGGAGGTTCTTGCAATTTCGGCAGTGAAATTTTGCAGTTTTTAAAATTGATTTGATTGGTGCGTTTCGTTTCAAATTTTCGTACAATTTTAGGGAAAAATTGCCGAGATTTCGTTAAAAATAGGAGTCAAACCAAAAGATTTAACAACGCATTAGAAATCTTTGCTGAAGTTAGCAAATCGAACATCATATTAATTATCCAGTGAACTCGAAGTTAACATTATAGAAAGGGTCTAAAAATAATATTCTAGCGCTACCCTTTCTTTCAGTTTCGGTGCTCATAAAAACTACACATCTTAGTGCTTTATACATGATAATCTGATATTAAAATGGGTCTTTTCCGTTTTCCTACCAGCCCGCGATTATCCAATAATCATTGAATTTAATATTTTTGCATATTTGAGCTTCTCATAACCTCCCCTGATCATTCCACGTTTAAATTTGAATTTTATGAAAAATTTGATTTTTAAGCCGACGGTTCCCCCTTGGGACCCAAAGAAAATTTTTGTCAAAAAATTTGACAAATTATACAATATCATTCGATGCGTGGAGCTAAGTCCAGAGGTGTAAAATTTTTCGCATTTAGATGATTTGTTATCGAGTCATTGCCGAATGCCCGTTTTTGTGTATACACTAGCTTTTCGTTTTATACAGCAAACAGTAGTTGGATGATCAAAGCTATACAGCACCGGAATCTAGTTCCTGTTTTGATATCGTAATTCAGGTTTTGTGTTTGCCCCAGTTGAGGTAAAATTTGGTTCCTGTTGGGATCCTGAAGCACATGAACACAAGCAAAAATTTTCAAGTTCCGAATATCTTAGTGAAAACACCTGTTGGTGAAAACAGAAATGACCATATTTTTCTTCAATTTTATACCCACACAAAAAATAATTCATGCAAGATCAAATTATAAAATAAACAACAATGCCGTTCATACCAGCATACTGTAAACAATACAACTGAAAACGATACAACTGAAAACAATAACTAGTAGCAAAAAAGGTAAAACAAATAAGTTGAGATCTGAACCAAAATTTGGCGTATAGCACTAAAGATGCCCCGAAGCCTGGCTCCAGCACCGGGACCAACACGTTATTTGCGTTTGAGTAACCTGTGCCCAGTTTTTTGCATACAATCTTTAAGTGACTCGCATGAAAAACAATACTATCACGCTCAATTCTGGTTTAAAAATATGAAAACCACAAGAAATTATATACTGTGCACGGTATTTTCTATTTACCCAGTTTGTTGTACGCATTATACAAGATTGTTTATTTTCCCACTGTTAGCTATCACTATGTACGTAGTTTTATTCCAATATACCGCGCGCTGACTCATTTGAGTTAACATTGAATCTTCTGATGAAGGACTTGCTAATAAATGATCCCCGTTTGAAGTGTCATTTCTGATATAAGCTTTTATGCCAGTTAGTTTGTCATCACTACTAAAGAGATTACAACGTGACAAAACACACGTTACCAGTCGTAGTGGGACTACATTTATTGAGCGAAACTCGAACACACGTAAGCAATTAAGGTAATATGCAAATTAGTTGTTAGCTAACTATTCATTTATCGGTTTTGGAGGTTTGTAAGCAATTTTCTCAGATTCCTCGCACCCAAAACCCTTCAGCCACCCTAATAATTTTTGGAATAATTTAAAAAGTCCTAATTTTGTCTTGTCAATTAACCCCTTCTCACATTGAGTTGCCTATAGGCAACTAAGCGCACTGTCTAAACGTTAAATAATGTATATCGCACCGTGTTTAACAATTGTAACACGTATACATAGTACTAGACTACCACAAGACGTGAGAGCCCCCTCGGGCTCGAGCGTCAAGGTCCTATAGCTGAGTGGTGATGGTATACGCCTCCCACTCCAGTCATCCGAGTTCGAATCCTACCATAAAAGTAGGTCTCAGGGGAAATAGAAAATATTCATGTGAGAAAGGGTTAAGCGAAAAATTTTCAGTTTACTATCTATAACCCCTTCTCACATTGAGTTGCCTATAGGCAACTAAGCGCACTGTATAAACGTTAAATAATGTATATCGCACCGTGTTTAACAATTGTAACACGTATACATAGTACTAGACTACCACAAGACGTGAGAGCCCCCTCGGGCTCGAGCGTCAAGGTCCTATAGCTGAGTGGTGATGGTATACGCCTCCCACTCCAGTCATCCGAGTTCGAATCCTACCATAAAAGTAGGTCTCAGGGGAAATAGAAAATATTCATGTGAGAAAGGGTTAAGCGAAAAATTTTCAGTTTACTATCTATAACCCCTTCTCACATTGAGTTGCCTATAGGCAACTAAGCGCACTGTATAAACGTTAAATAATGTATATCGCACCGTGTTTAACAATTGTAACACGTATACATAGTACTAGACTACCACAAGACGTGAGAGCCCCCTCGGGCTCGAGCGTCAAGGTCCTATAGCTGAGTGGTGATGGTATACGCCTCCCACTCCAGTCATCCGAGTTCGAATCCTACCATAAAAGTAGGTCTCAGGGGAAATAGAAAATATTCATGTGAGAAAGGGTTAAGCGAAAAATTTTCAGTTTACTATCTATAACCCCTTCTCACATTGAGTTGCCTATAGGCAACTAAGCGCACTGTATATACGTTAAATAATGTATATCGCACCGTGTTTAACAATTGTAACACGTATACATAGTACTGGACTACCACAAGACGTGAGAGCCCCCTCGGGCTCGAGCGTCAAGCTCCTATAGCTGAGTGGTGATGGTATACGCCTCCCACTCCAGTCACTTGAGTCGAATCCTACCATAAAAGTAGGTCTCAGGGGAAATAGAAAATATTCACGTGAGAAAGGGTTAAGCTAATATGCAAATTAGCTATTAGCTAACTATTCAATTATCGGTTTTGGAGGTTTGTAAACAATTTACTCAGATTCCTCGAACCCAACAACTTTCAGTAAACCCTAATAAATTTTGAAATAATTTAAAAAGTCCTAGTTTTGTCTTGTCAATTAAGCTAATATGCAAATTGGCTGTTAGCTAACTATTTAATTATCGGTTCTGGATGTTTGTAAACTATTTATTCAAATTCCTCGCACCTAAAAACCCTTCAGTGCTGAAATTATATAGCTTTTAATCTTAATAATTAGTGAAATATTGTAAAAAGTTCTAATTTAGGCTTATAAACTACGCTAATATGCAAATTATCTATTAGCTAACTGCTCAATTATCGGTTTTTGAGGTTTGTAAACAGTCTACGCAGATTCGCCGCACCCAAAAACCCTATAATGCTGAATTAGATTGCTTGTAACTGTAATAATTAGTGAAATATTGTGGAAAGTCCTAATTTAGGCTTAATTAATTATGCAAATTACCCTGTAGCTAATAAACGACTTAAAATTTTAAAACCCCAATGCGAGGTTAACACCCCAGGATAATTGGCTTTCAAACAAAAAAGTTTATCAAAATCGGTTCAGCCGTTCCTGAGATTCTTTTCGGACATACAGACGGACGGACGGACATCCACGTTTCGACCCCCAAGTACAAAACATAAAACGCTTCGCGAAACTCCGAGCTTCGCTCAATAATAGTTTTATTATTGAGCGCATAGTTTGGTTAAAACACAAAGGTCATAAATCTTTAGAAACCACAGTGTTTTGTAGAGCTAATTTGATTTTGTGAAATAATCCAGCAACGTTTTGCTAGACGAACCATCTGCAGTAATTCGTTTAGAAACTGAGCGACGGCCCTTCTTTCCACGTATAGTCGCACGTTCAAAAGATGGTAGATCTGCGCCAACTGCTTTAACGTCAGCTTTGCCAATCGAGTTATTAATGTTGCAGCTGGGCAATACAATCCGCGGAGTTTTCCGAATAGTTGTTTGAAGTTTCCGCTCGAGTCTATTGTCCGACAAGGTTCGTGACCACAGAGGCCCCGAACTGGGTATCGACCGCACCACAGATTCTTGATCATGGTGTAGGCCAGCTAATTCCTCACCATGTTGTTCGGAACTTTTTGAGCTAAAACCGAATGATAAATATGATTTGAACGAGCTCATAGTCGATTTGGCTGGAGTAATCGGAGGATATCTTTTAACAAGATGACCCTGCGTGGAATATTTTTTCAACGTAGTACGCTCATTTTCATGCCAACTACCACGCATATTTTCACGCCAACTACCACGCATATTTTCACGTAAAGCGACAAAATTTGGCAGAGCGTGAGTGGGGCTACCGTAATAATACGGGCTCATTTTGGAAGGTTTGGTTTTTGCGAACAAACAAACACTACGAGAATATTCATCTGACGAAATGTTTAATAATTTTGAGCAAGAGCTGCTCGTCACTTGAGTTAAACATTGCTCGCGTTTCGGTGAGCAATTTTGCATAGAACGTAATGCGGATTTCAGCGGAGATTTAGCCACGTTCGCAGATGACGGAGAACACATGGAAGTTTCATCCTTGCAAAATAGTTTTTTGTGTGGTGATACTGATAACGAATGTTTGAGTTGCGGTCTACAGCAGCTGCAAATAGAAGATCCGCAGTTGGTCAGATCAGCTGATAATAATCCAAGCGTTGGTAATCCCGATATTTTACACAATGACGTGTTAGCGTGGCGTTCGCAATTTCCCGTTGAGTAGTTTTTGCATTTGCACTTTCCTGCAATTTTTCTCGGCGTTAATGGTTTTGATTTTGGCGAGGATTTCCTGTTAGCTGTATCAGATCTAGCAGGATCGAACGTCACTTGGTCATGATGATTGCACGCAGTATTATTTTCAGGCGGTAACGAAAAGCGAACTCGAGAAGATTTCATGGGTAAAATAACACCCTGAGTTGATATGCTGGCTGGCTGGCTAGATTGTGTCGGGCTTTGAAACAGTGTTCGCCGCTTCCGCGATCGAGGCGATACTGCGAAGTTGTAAGAACACGCAGAAGCAGCAGCATTTATCAAAGGCTTAGACAAAGATTTCAGAGGAGTACCCGGCGTGGTGGGGTCAACGGAGTTAAACGATTTTTTGATTGAAATGTTAGACGGCGTTTGACTTCGTGTGTGAGGTGGCTGAGCACAAGCATAGACATTTCCTAAACAATAATTTTACTTCACATAGCTCAGCACTCAAACACGAAAATCCTAAAATAAGAGCTGAGTAACATAGTTTTGATGTTTCTCCCGTTAACACACTAATTGGTTTCTTGCTCGAAATAATGAAATTTTAGCAAAACCTCACTTTTCAATTACCATACCAACAGGGTGTGACCGGATATCTGGATCCGGTTTAATATCGGGCAAAAACCAGGGATCGACCGAATATTAATTTTAGCGGATACCGGAATCGGATACTAAATTTTGTACCGGAACCGGATGTTAACCGGATATAGGATCTAAATTGGCGCGTCTGCTCCGGTGTACGGGAAATGAACATTCAATCGTACCGTACATACCACATTCACTTGGACAAAACAAACCTACATACGCGAGCTCCACATAATCACACGTCATAGATAAGTCTAAATATCGAAGTGGCAGTCCATCAAAAACAAATCTGAGTAAAGGTATTACCCAACTGTCTTGCTCTGGATGCGTCATCAATATCCAGTTCAGAATTCGTGAGTTTCCAAAGGCGAATACTGAGATCGTCAGAGCACGTAGCTATCTAAACAAACAGCGAGTTAATTTAAACAGCGCGCGATGATTTCATTAAAAAATGTTCTGGGTTTCAGCGGAAGTAAAATTTGTAAGTCGAAATCGTTTTCAAACAAAGAGTTTCTGTTTACTAACCGATCGCAAAATACAGTTTAAACGACTAACTTCAAATTTGATCAGTCATTTTACATTAATCTGCGAACGCATGTCTAAGACTTTTTGCATTATGTTTTTTCAAACACAAAATTGTGTGACAATTTGCAAATATGATACGATAAATATGCACTGCCTTGAACTGCATTGATATATTTCGTACAAAGAGCTGGTTGAATAATCTTAAACCAGTAAATATATCAATGTTTCAGAGAGCCGAAACTGAATTATATCAATATCGGAACAATTTGCTTGTGGGAAACAATTGGCATTTGTAAAAATATGCACAAGTCAAAGCTTAAACGATTATAAATTTAACATAAAATCACAAAACTTTATTCCAGTGGATTTAATATTAGGTCAGTAGGTTACTGTGTAATAAAAATATGTTTTGCGCGACACCTAACAAAGCAAAATTAAATACTTTGCAACTAACATATTTCTATTAGCTATATTACTGAGTAGCCAATTACGTACATATTCCGCAGGAATGACAATTATTGCTTCTGCAAAAATACCTAATGTACACTATTGTATGCAGTTTACTGCGCGCGCCTAAAACCATACAATTTAATTCACATACACAGTCGCCGAAAACGTTCCACGCAACAGCTCCCACTTCATTGGTGTGATTACCGTCAAAGTAAAACCTGGGTAGCATTGGATTTTTAACCTGAAAAAAGAAACATTCAAATTTAAAACACATTAACGACATTGAACTTGAAATATACCTAAAACTATAAGATACGAACATATAAAAAAGCTATATTAAATTACTTGCCCGACATACATACTACATAAACGTGACTACAACAGCGATCATGATCAAAGTTATATCACAAACAGTTAAAATTAAAACAGAGAGCATATGCATTGGTAGAGAACCGCAGCAACCAGAATAGAGTTTTGAACGCAATCACAATTTCGCTTTATGTATTTTATAATTATACGGTTTCCGTTTCGGTTGCAACACAGTGTTAATGTCACTTTCCCTACTGCGATATTTTCTATATCCAATTGCGCTCACTACAATCTAGTGTACTGGCGACTCTGAGATATAGTTGGTGCAGGCAAGAGCAGAGTGCAACCGGAATTCCGATTCCGATTGCACAATTAATTGGAATCGGAATTTTGAAATATTAATTTCAATCATACTTGTGATACGTTGCATAACGTAATTCAGTTTTTAAATTACCAAAAATCATAGCCAGTTAATTCATGCGACGTTTTTGTGCACTGTTACCAGCCAACAGACACCACAAATCACAATATTTGTTCACACAAATTATCTGTACAGTCACGAAACTTCTAGTTCCTATTCCGATTCCGATTACAATCCCGGTATAAATTTGCTTTGCCGATTCCGGTGTAATCCAGTTCCGCGTTGCACCCTGCGTAAGAGATATTTTAGTATTTTATCAAGTGCACGACAAGCGTATTTACACAAAAAACTTCAAACTCAAGCACCTTCCATAGATAAGCATATCCATCCGTTGATCCACACAAAAGATACTCTCCACAAGGGCTCACTGCCGCAGTGATGTAAAATGATTTTAGACGAGCTCCGTAAAACTTGGCGACTTAAATACAAAAAGAAAATTTTCAATCAATATACATAACCAAAAGTAACCCATAAGGCATACGCGACATATCAAACAGGAAAACAAATGGTGCTGGCCGTCCAATGTTTTTGACAAAATTCTTTTATCAAAGGTTGGAGTAAAATAAACCTAAAATGGCCTCATCGTAGACGCACAAAGTTTCGTATACGTGTTACGCAGTACTGCTACTTAATAACTGAAAAAATAAATTTGCACACACAAAATAATTATCTAAACGCTTTGCGGAAAATATAATAATCAGCTGTACTTGGATCAGACCGGCAACTTGTAAGGGAATACTGATAAATAACATGGTCTGAACAAGCAGCAAACAGCGAGCTGCGCCATGGATCAGTACAAAAGCTCTCGTAAGCTGAAACAAGAAGCTAAAACCAAACTCAAAAAATGTTGGCTTAATGCTACAAAATGACATACATGCTTTTAACCACCAAATTATATATAAAATGGGAATGTATGAACCAGGGTGCAATCGGAATTCCGATTCCGATTGCACAAACAATCGGAATCGCGATTTTGACATTTTAATTTTAGGCGTACATGTTGCGATATGTTGCATAAAAATTCTGCATCATTTATCTATTATATTGTTGTCTATGAATTAACTTATTAATACTATATTGTAGTTTAGTTTGACAGAACAAAAATGATTGGCAATTTGTTCATGTGACGTTTTTGAGAATTATTGCCAGCCAAAGGATACCCTAAATCAGTATTATACTTGTTAAAAGAAATTATCCGTATAGTCACAAAATTTGCAATTCCCATTCCGATTCTGGTATAATCGAGTTCCGCTTTGCACCCTGTCGTGCATGGTACCGTCTGGTACTCCGGAATCAATTTGCTGTTCCGATTCCGATTCCGGTATAATCCAGTTCCCGCTTTGCACCCTGGAATGAACAATACTTTACTCAAGAAATGCATTTTTACGTCGCACTCTTTACTTACCATATTGTCTTTGGTTATTAGGATGTTCCAAAATATCACAAGGCACCGGCTCCGATTTAGCAACTAAGTATCGCTTGCGCAAATCCCAAATCTTTATTTGGCTGCAAAACGTAACATGTTTCCAATTGACGAAATTTTAATCACTCTCTCAGTTTCATTGAAACATGGATTGAGGTTTAAAGCGGCAATAGCTAAGTTTTCCAAAATGATTTAATCTCTTTCGAATCTATTTCAGGAAGATGAGTGTTTCCAAAGCTGCCTGCGCCTGGATTCGGTTTCTTAAATTTTCTCGAAGCTGAAACCGAACCCGAACTTTTGTTGCTATAGCGTGAATTCAAATAAAAAGCTCATCTCGTTGTAACGGAAAAAGTGTCTTCAGCCACTTTTGTGCGGAAAAAAATGGTCGCCCGGCAAGGACACTTTCTCCAGGAAAAAAGTGGCCTCCCAAATTATTTAGATTCTGGACTCTTTTTCCTGGAATAAGTAGTCACTATTCACAACTCTTGACCCCTCTGAAAATGGTCAGTTTTTGCCATACAACCATATCACATATAGTTGCATGTTACTAGGATGCGGAACATGGACCCAACTCATCATACATCTCGCCACCCGCCCACCCTCTGGATTTTATGACACTTATTGCAATCTTTTCACGAGATCAAAATGGTGTCCACTGTTGTTTTTTAGATATATCGCAGACGTGTTACACTTTTACAATTATAATGCCGCCACTGCAAAATTTTCCCATATTTACTATATACATCAATGTCAATATTTGTACATTAGCTAAAATTTCAGCATCTGTTGCCCAGGTTCGCGTTTCATTTACGTTGGTTTTTCAATATACTAATCCACATTTTCATTCAAATATTTCTCAAGCATTTCTGAAAGTGGCTTCTGTGACATTTATTGAACAAGTGTGTTTCTGATTACTAAGTAATTGTCCTCTGTGCAAGTGAATGCATACGATAGTGCTCTAAAATAATCGTTGCCATCTCCACAAATCCGTTTAGTTTTAGTTTGGCCAGGCGCTGTTAAGCAAGAATTGTCATCCATTCTAGGAGGTAATACAACGGCTTTTACTCCTAAAAGCTGCGCCGTGTTGCATCTCTCATTAATGGTTTCAACAAGATTAGACACCACAATTTCTTGCACACATTATACATCTTCATTTGCGTCCATTCGCTCTATGATCGGTTTAAGGAGACATGCGTTAACTTTGTGTCTGATGCAAATCCAGTTCGCTCATTTTTTAAAACATTTTTCCGTAAACCTTTTTCGATAATTTAAGGATCAAACCACGTTTGTGACATCTTAAAACCTTTACGCGATGCTTTTTTTTTGTATTGAACAGCAATACTCTGTCACCAATGAAAAACTACCTTTTTGTTTTTGCGAGCATATTTTTCTTTCGCTTCAGCTGTGCCGTAGCCACGTTATCAAGCACCTTATCACTAATAATTTTCCTAGTTTCTCGCAGCTGCCCAATTACGTCATCCAGATGCTCAGTGGAAGCACTACGGCAGGTAATTGTGTCCTGACCATCATAGCATTAAATGGTTTCAATTTGGTCGATGCTTGTTGGACAGTATTGTAACAGTACACTGCTTAAACCGCTCTCCCAATCCTTGCGTTTGCGGGCGGTAAACAAAAGAAATTCTCTGTTCTACTTTGTTAAATTCAGTCAAACCCGTATAATTCTGGGGAACTCTTTGTCCATAAATAGGAAGTATGGTCAGGCGGGGCAATTGCGGCCCAAAATTGCAAAAGTCGACAGATTTTCAGACAACAGTTGCTTTTGGAATTCCTTAGCATTTAAACTCACTCTCGAACGGATTAAGTAGTTTTTAAGCTTATTTCGGGAAAGTATGTGCGTTAGCGAGGTGGCATAACAGCAGTTTAAGCATGGGCCGCAATTACCCCGCTGTTGGGCTAATTATGAACTGAATACGGGGCAATTATGGCCCCAAAAATTTTATTTCAACATTAGCGGATGATGTCTACTTACCTAAGCAAATGCTGTCCTCGAGGTTTTCACTTTTTCATAAGAAAAACGACCTACCCCCTCCCTAATTGGCACGCACAACCCCCTCCCAGTTTGTTGTAAACGACTACTGAAAGTGGAGGCCATAATCGTGAAACCTCCATCTTTCTATTCAGCGACCGACAGGTGTTGAATGTCATCATAATTTATTGCAGCTGAGGAAAAATCCATTTGCCGCCCCCTTTTGGTATGGCATCGTCAAATGTCCCGCGATGAATGTGTACACAGGAAAATCGTCAATGTCGGGTTCAGGTGGCGATTCCATTTCATTGCCGAACAACCCAGTTTTTGGTTTTAGGCAATTCAATTCCAATCCTGTAATATCGCCATTTGGTGATTTCGTCTGCTGCAAAGAGCGCCCCATACATAGACTTTGCCGACGTTCCCAGCAGATGCCTTCGTACCACTTGCCGTCCGATTTTCAATCAGGATCCATGAAGTCCTCCCATACTCCATAATGATGAGACCAAACCTGACGTTCAGACCTGAAATGCAATAGCGCGTGTATAGATACACGCTGTATTTGCCCAAGCACAACATAAATAAATGCTCCCAGAAATAATTCGACAGTACTAATGACATTGCACTTACTGTATCGCTTAGTTACTTGTTTTAGATGAATGTTAATGTATAATTCTGAGCAGAAAACTTACTTCAAATGAAAGATGCTCGCATAGGATACTATCTCGTCTTCGGAAGCATTGCTGTGGTTATCAGAAAACTCCATATCCATATTATGACGTTCACCTTGCAAGGGTAAGCCACCCCACGGGTTATTGTTTCCAGTTTCGCTGCTCGATCAATTCCTCACTCATTTCGGATCGAATACGCTATAATTCAAGCTTCTGACCAACACTTGCGGATTTACAGACACTCCCAGACAGGCCCCAAAAAAGTACAGTTGGCAATAATGACATGAGTTGATATAGTTAATTATATCGCGAGTCATCGAAGGCCAAAAATACATCTCACTGATGTGGCCTTGCACCTTGTGTCGTCCTAAATGACCTCGCTCATCATGGGCTGCTCAAGTATCTGCTGCTGTTCTTTTTGTCAATAATAACGCGGTTTTTTTGAACCGCGCCTGTGAAATAAAACACCGTTCTCTAGAACGAAATGTTCAGCAGCCCTCCAAACCTTTCGTTTTTATCTTTGATTTCGATTGGAGAAGCTTCACAGGACTGCTAAGTTTTCACAGGGTACTCACCATTCGAAAGAGATTCAAGTATTTCATGAATATTATGCACAGAATACAAATTATTGCGTTTATGGCTGGCATTATGCGAACTCAGTCTAAACTATGGCATTATGCGAACTCAGTCTAAACTATACGAAGAATTAGTTTAGAACTGTGTTTAAATTCCAGTATAAACTTGATGTAGGAATGTATCAGCATAAGAACGTGAAATCATTTATAAACATCTATATGCGCCTTTCGCCTTTACAACTAAACATTTACCAAGCCTGCGAACCTACAATGCTTTTATAAATATCCCAACGACTATTTTAAACTAGAAAAAATGCTCAGCAGTTGAGCAACATGGGATATGCTTCATAATCCTAGTAAAGGAAAGTAAACTAGACCAGCACATTCGTTTGATGTAACCTGAAAAAATATTAAGGAACAATGGCGTCCAAAATCATTAACTATTAATTCTTCCGAAACATATTGCGGACAACAAATCTATTTTTAAGTTTAACATTTTTGGCAGGATTTGTTAGGAATTTTCAGATATTTCTTAGATAATGGCAGTGTTGCAGAGACGTGGCTGACGTATAGCATCGTTGCTTATTAATCGATGTTGCCAGAATACAGTGCCATTTTTGAGCTTCTAGTCGTGAATATGCAGTGCATCAAATAACTCGGTTGGGAAATGCATATTCAGAAAATTTTTCTAGTTATAAACTTGTTGGTTTTGTCATTAGGGTAAAAAAATCGAGTTATGTCAAAGGTCACAAAGTTGTAACAATTTTTGAAGCATCAATTGGGATTCGTTTTGTGACAGCGCCTTGTTTAAAAAAGTATCTAACAAAATTGGTTATCAGAACTCTAACTCAGCAGTTATGTTGCTATACAATGCTCTTATGAAATACCATTCTTTATGTTAACAGAGAGCCATAGGTTATTTTAGTACGTTCTTGGAGAAAACTTCAATATACATTAATGGATTCCAATGCTTAATCTTTATTGTCAGCAATTATTTTGCTTTGCATTCAAGTAAAACATCTGTTTCTTACAAAAAGAAAATTACAAAAATTTTGCTGTCCGAAATGTTTCAGAAGAATTAATTGTTAACACGATTTTGGACACCATTGTTCCTTAATCTTATTTCAGGTTACATCAAACGAATGTGCTGGTCTAGTTTACTTTGTTTTATTAGGATTATGAAGCATATCCCATGTTGCTCAAGTGCTGAGCAATTTTTTCTAGTTTTAATCGCTCTACCAAGCTGTTGCTTAATTGATGAACCTAAAGTATGAAAAATGGCGCGTAACCAAAGTATTTGTATTTGGAGTGATAACAACTACCGTTGGGGTGATACCAATCGGTGGGGTGATACCGTTGGGGTGAAACCAACCGTTTGGGAGAAACCAACCATTGGATGATACTAACCGTTGGGGTGAAACCAACCGTTTGGGAGAAACCAACCATTGATGTGATACTAACCGTTGTTGTGATATCAACCGTCGGGGTGATACAAATCGTTGGGGTGATACAAATCGTTGGGGTGAAACCAATCGTCAGGGTGAAACCAACCATCGGGGTGAAACCAACAGTTGGGGTGATACCAACCGTAGGGGTCAAACCAACCGTTGGGGTGAAACCAACCGTTGTGGTAAAAACAACCGTAAGTTATAAAGTGTACATGTAGAATTATAACTGTAAAATTACATAGCTAACGGGTAAAAAGTGCTGAACCAAAATGAAGAATTTCGTGCACTTTCTGTAAGAAGTTTTTTTACCATAACTAATGAAGGCCACACTCGTCTGTCAAATCCTTTGGCACAGGCATTCCCTACGCAACAGGATACCGGTGTGCCAAATTTAAACGAAAGCGGCCCGATATTACTTGAGTTCCAACACGCGAACTAAGCTGAAAATCCGCACTTGAGATGCGCGAACCATATATATGAACACTATAGTGTTCATATAATAAAATGTTTTCGTTCGTTGTTATAATTCTTCAGTCCACTTCATTACATATTATACAGACAGTCTTTCATTGGTACCATTACAAACCGCAAAGGGGTGCACGTCCCGCATCCTGATAACATACAGACGTAGCTTTTGGAGGTCACTTTTCCCAACAAGTGTCAAAACTCTAAATTTCGGGTGCCACTTTCTTCCAGAGGGGCCACTTTTAATTCCTGGAGAAAAGCGTCCGTGAGGCCACTTTTTTCCTGACAAAAGTGACCGGGGGCCATTTTTTCGCGACAGCGCTCTTGTTCAAACGTTTTATGTAGTTGTTTTAAATTGCCATCTTTCACATTTCCCGATGCAAACAGAAACAAAAAATTAAGATATGAAATTAGAACACATTTTCAGGCAATAACTGTCAACCTATAATTTCACAGCATGCTTTCTATAACTGATCCATTTATGTCCAATTTCATTAGACAACGAACATTTCCAGTCAGACATACCCATCAGCAGCTCCACTTATGCACGTGTGCTGGCTATGGTAGATTGCCGCGGACACGCTTTGAACATAGTCCTAAAACCCATGAATAAAAGATGGAAATGCTAAGAAAACTAAGGTATAACAATTAATACGGGAATGAAATGTGTACACCCTTTTTCAGTGATATTGAAATGTGCGATCAGGCGCAAAGGCACTGCGGTTGCTGCTACAAGGTTATTTAATATGAAATGTATAATTTTAAAAGCGTAAGTTATACTTACGTTATCATATTTCTTGACTGAGCCACAGCACCTGCCTATGTTGCTGGACTACTGACAGCAGCGTTCAATCGGATACCAAAAAATACCGGAGACGGATATTTAAGTGCATATTTTGGCAAAAAGTAAACTTATTCACGTAATTTAGCATTGTTTATAATAATCTATATGTTATAAGTTTGGTTCTACATGAGTCTTTGCATTAACTATGCTTCTTGAAAAACTAACTTTTATTACCTTAAAGGTAGGGCAGCTCTTCGCGAGAATGGAGCAACTACGTAACCCCTCGGCCCTTGTTGCCTGCCAGCAATCCAACCCAAGATCATCGGAAGTACCTTTACGACAGCCTACCCCACATACCTTTCGTGTGATTCGGTTCAACTGCACTAACCTGCGCAACAAAATCAAAGAGACAGCTGACTACATGTCCCGCAATAGCAACCTGGTAGTCGCGCTTCAGAAAAAACCAAGTTATCTACCATTTCAGGCTGCTAAACACGCCGATTACGCTGGTTTCTGTGCGGACCGTGAGCGAGGTAGTGGGGATAGACTAGTTTTTCTTATCCACCACTCAGTCAGATACCGCCAGCTGTAGCTGCCAGCACAGCAGTGTATAACCATCACGTGCGGAAAAACAGAAATAGATGTCTACAACCAGGGTGCAACCAGAATTACAATTTACTGGAACCGGAATTCGAAAAAATTACCGGAAACGAAATTGGAAAATGGAAAATACATGCCACCGAAAAATTCATTTTAATTTTCTTTTTGCCACATTATTGGTGACATAACCCTAGTTAGAGATCTAACTAGGTATTCACTTTATCTGTTGTATTTTAGATTTCCATAATCCACGGAAGCGAAATATACATTCGATGTTTTAGTCTCGGCGATTGTCAAGGTTTGCATACTATACTGATGAAATCTATTTCATTTTATCGTCACCTTAATTTCCGCCGACCAAATTTTAATACCGGAATTTTTATTTCCGGTACAAATTTACCGGAACCGGAAGGTGAAAAATGTTGGAATCGGAAGGCGAAAAATGTTGGAACCCGAATTGCGGTTGCACCCTGTCTACAACTCAACAACGTATTTATTTCACCTATCAGCAGCTTCCTCCACAGCAACAGTTGCTCGAGCAAGCCGGATGCTAGCCTAGCATGGCCGTCTTGTGGCATGCACGTCGTGGGACGTGTAACATGCCCTTTCGCCTGACCACCTCCCCATCACGATGACCATAACTCGTGCTGCCACCATGTTCGAAACCGAACGCCTCAGTTACTCAACTTCAACAAAGTGTACTGGGACGGTTTCACCACTTTCAACGAATCTGAATTAGCAAATATCGCATTTCGACGGGTACTCAATGACGCCATGAAGAAATTCTGCCCCGCCGATCACATACCAAAGATAAATCAACTTCCCAACAACCGTAACAGTGCTTGCTCATCAACGCGATGGAATTCATGCGGCAGATCTTAGTAACCCTAGACTCCCGCATCTCAACCGTGAAATCCAGTCAGCATCTGGTCACCAATCGCTGCCGAGAAAAATGACGCAGCCACTTGCAGAAATACGGCAACCGCCACTTCCTTAAAAAGCATTGGATCACACTGGGATGGCTATCCAATCCTGCTTCATATCGCGACAACGTAGCCAGACAGTTTGGCAACAAATCTACACGCGACACCAGCAAGTGCAACCAGCAAGTCGTAGAAAGTCCACGCAACACCAAAGCCGATGACGCTGTCAATTTTACAGAAGCCGCCGTGGCCGCTGCTACCGTCAAAGGCCCTGGGCCTCGATAGTATCTGCTCAATCATGCACAAAAACTCGATCCCAAACATTCCCGGTACCGTACCAAAGTTCTCAACTACTCACTACTCAGTCAACTTACTCACTATCCGCTTGATCTGGAAACTTGGTCGTATCGTGCCATTGGCTAGCGAGCGAAGGTAAATCATTCACGCCCATGACACTACTCAGCCCAGTGGCAAAGCTCCGGAGATGTTCATTCCACCTTACCTCATCAACAGCCTGCAACTAATAGCTCAAAACATGGCTTCAGGAAGAAGCATTCCACAACAGAACTACACGCCACAGCCAAGCAGATCACAGATGACTTAAAGGAACCAAAACCATCACATCACACCGTCGCCGTTGCTCTAGACTTGTTCAAAGCATTCGATACCGTTAGTCACTACACGCTGACGAAGAACATCCTGGAATCCTCGCGGCCAAACTTCGTCTAACGCTGGCTGTCTAACTACCTTGGCGGACGGCAATCGTTTACTGAGTTTCGGACCTCGAACTCCTCGGGTAGAAGAGTGACCAAAGGCGTGCCACAGGGTGGCGTCCTTTCCACTGCGCTGTTCAACTACCATATTTCCAAGCTCCCAACATCTCCAGCCGGTATCAACCTCGTCAGCTACGCCGACGATTGCACCATTTTCGCGTCTGAATCAAGGATTCACCCAAATCACAACGGTCAGGAACACGAAGCTGTTGGGTGTCACATTCATTAGTATAGATGATGAGTTTCAAAGAACATACCGCAAGCGTCCGCAAAAAGGTCCGCCAACGTCCAAAAAAAGCATTACAGATAGCATCTGGAAGTAGGATAAATAAGACCTATGTCCAACAACCTACAATGCAGTTCATCCTAAACTACGCCACTCCCATATGGACACCACAGCTGCGTGAGACCCGTTGGACCACACCACACGCCATGGTGGAAAGCGGAACTGGATTATATCGGAATCGGAACAGGAAATTTATACCGCAATTGTAATCGGAATCAGAGCTAGAAATTTTGAGTGTACGGATAATTGTATGGACAAGTTGATTTAGGGTGTCGGCTCTGACTGCCTTCCTTGACCTCCCACTAGGCGTCTGATACAACCTCGAAAATGTTACAACAACATCCGTTTGTACCGTAACGGACAGTACATATATAATTGCCTTTCTATTCATACATTGTGTAAAGCACTGTCGTGTAAGGTTGTCAATTCTATTGAGCATATTCTACCATGTGATTAGATCCGGCTTAAAGCTACTCTCAATAATTAAAATTTTGTCACACAGGACAACAAAGAAGTCAGACTACACCAGAGTTAAATATCGCCTAAGAAAAATGTTCGTTAACTGTAGTCTAAACCAAAAATTACTATCAGCTATGTACCGGGGCAATTGTGCATGATCGACGCGCTTTTTTGTAAACGCGGTGCTTCGAATCAGTGAAGACAGCCACACTTTTGGCAGTGCCGTAAGATCGATGCTGCAACTGCTTATCACCATAGGTAGTACAACAGCTCTGTCCTGGAAGACGGGTATGAGCGTTTCGTATAACATTGAACGCATTAATGCAGTTGCCTGAAAAAACCAATTAAACGATACTTCATCACCATGAATCATAATGCCGTAAGATCGATGGTGCAACTGCTTATCTATAGGTAATATAACGCTCTGTCCTGGAAGACGGGTGTAAACTTTTCATATAACATTGAACGTATTAATGCAGTTGTCTGAAAAAACCAATTAAACGATAGTTCATCGACATTAGTCACAAACTATACAACTTAGACCAGTACATCTTATGAAGAATGATAGTAAAACGCAAAAAGTCTTCAGTATAGAATTTATTAAATTTTATTGGCATTCGCGAAAACCCTTCAAAAAAATGAACACAAAAATTTTAAGCCTCCCTTCACTCACAAACATTTGAAATGTGCAACAAACCAATTTCAACTTACCCATGCGAATGTTTTATGTAGGTACAGTTTCAAACACCTTTCTAAAACCTTGTGAGACCAGTCGTAGCGGAACTACATTGTATTGAGCGAAGCTCGAGCATACTTTTTTAATCAATCGCGTTAATGATTCCAAGCTTATAGAGCATAAACGTATACTTTGCCCGCCTATTTCCTTCTAATAATATGTGAAATGATTTAAAAAGCTCCAATTTAAGCTTATCAATTATGCTAATATACAAATTAGCTGTTAGCTAACTATTCAATTATTCGTTTCAGCGCCTTGTAAACAATTACAAATCATAAACGCTTTGCGAAACTTCGAGCTTCGCTCAGAGTTTCGCTTTGCTTTTACCGACAGTACCACAACCAGCAGTGCCCATAAACGTATAAAACTCATTTCGGGGCGTCTCGTTGGCCAAGTTGACTATAAAATAGCATTTCCAGGTCTGAATACTATTGATCTAAGAGGCGTGTTAATTGTCGCAGTTAGACGCCATATTTTGTCAAATTCAAAATTACCAATATTTAAGCACCTTGAATTCTGAGTTTTTTGCTTTGAAAATGTAAACCGCACTCGAGGTATAGATAGGTATTACAGTTCCGCTACAAAAAATGTAGTTTCACTTCAGGGATGAGCGGTCTCGTTTGTGTAGGTCTCGGTCTCGGTAAGCATCGGTTTTCAGCTGGTCTCGGTAAGCATCGGTTTTCAGCTGGTCTCGGTAAGCATCGGTTTTCAGATGATCTCGGTAAGCATCGGTTCGTTTTCTTCGAGTCTCAATTTCAAACCAGGGTGAGAGGCCGAATATGAGAAATGCAGGAGCCAGATAATTAACTCAAATCTAATACTAAACGGCATTCAAATGTCGGAAAGTGACTAATAATTATTCCTTCCGCGGCCTAAGGCATCCAAATTGTTTACGTGACAAAGCTTAACATCTCCAGCCGATGCATTTTTAACACTTTAACACCGACTCTATACCACTAATCTATGTTTTTGTATTTTGTTGCTTTGCGTTCAGTTGAAAGAGTTGTTTGGCCCACACTACTCTGAAGGGCATCTAGTTTTCCCTAGGTACTACTACAAATACAGGTGTCTCAGGCAGGGTGCAACAGGAATTCCGGTTCCTGCATTTTCTTTTTGGTTGGTGGAAATAAAGATATTTTACTAAAAAATGACGATAAAAATTAAATAATTTCATTTGTATAGCATATAAACCTTTACTATCGCCAAAAATAAACCATTGATGATGGATTACGCTTCCGTGGATTATGAAAATCTAAAATACAGCAGACAAAGCGAATATCTATCTCCAACTACGGTTATTTCACCAATAATATTGCAAAAAAACTAAAATGTTTTTCGGTACATGTATTTTTCATTTTCCGGTTTTGTTTCCGGTAATTTTTTCAAATTCCTGTTCCGGTAAAATGTAATTCCGGATGCACCCTTGTCTCAGGATTAAGGCCATAATTTGCTTAGGCTTAGGGTTTGGCTTTAAGCTTATTTTTCGCTGAAGCTTAGGCTTAGTAATACGCCGTTACAGTAACGCACCTAAAACATCACTGGTCATGTTTGTCAGGTTTTTCAGCGTATTTGCAACGCAACAAAGATTGTGAACGTATACAGACACAGGCAAACATTTACAACTCATGTGTAACATAAAAAATATGTAAACCAAGTCAATCAGTTCTATGGCAGTTGGCTTAAATAAAAATGGTGGTTCAATATCTTTAAAAGTTTTCAAAAACATATGGCAAGCTAAAATAGATGACGATTTTTTGCCGTAGCCGGATATCCGGTCGCATCCTGTTCCAAACCGAGACTGAAATTCTTGACCAACTAATTAGAAAATTGTTCTTCGCCTAATAATTTTAATTTTTTATTCGAAAATAAACCATTCCTAGAGCTAAACTAGGCTAAATTATAGAATCCCTTCATACTACAAGGCAAACATATCCTGTTACATAAACCGAGAGATAATTCTTAAATATGTTTTTACAAATCCGTACAATTACTTTCGGTAACGGCTAAAAATGAACGAATCAGGGTTTGTTTTTTTATCCGCTACAATGTGGGTATTTTATTTTTCAAAATATACTTTTTCTGGGCAAAAAATACTTTTAGTGGGTATTTGTTCAAAAACCAATGTTTTCCAAATTAGGACCTGAATACACGGCCTGCATAGTGTATCAATAACTGTTCAAGGGAAAGGGTCCAAGATTTATAATTTTGTAAAAGTTTCATAGTTTAGAACGAGAGGTGTAAGGCACCAAAAACCTTTCTAACTTACGTTACTTTTAGTTAATTAAAAACAAAATAACATTTTGCGCGTTTAAGCAAAAAAATGTAGGCTAAGTGTCGACGAGCGAAAATTTTGCGTTTTTAAACACGCAATGTTCTACCTGTCGCGCAATCATTTTGTGACTGATCCACAAATTTTTTTGGTCTGTTTACAAAAACATAAGCCTGTACTCACTCGTGATTTGAAAAAACCTAGAATCTCCCCATGCTGAAAACAAGGTTAATTTCAAATATACATCCACGCAAAAGACACGAATACAAAACTGGTCAGTATTTGAATCAAAAAACAGTTTTTGAAGAAAAGTTGTATCATAGAACGACTGGGCAGTTATGCTGCTCGAAAAATACTTTTTGTGGACAACGGTCTCAATTTCCTAGTCTAGGCCTCGGTATTTCACCGATGTTTGTTTTAAAGTTTTCAAGTCCAGTGACAAGTTTGTCGCCTGAATAAGTGCTATGCTCTTACTATTCGTATTCGTACGAACATCCCAAAGCATGATACAACCATCTCTTGATCCGCTAAGGAACAAACCTGAAACCAAATAAAATGTCTCAAAAGAATTCAACATTTAAAGCGGTAATCCACTAAACTCAACACTTTTGAAGTGATTAATTTGTGTACGTAATACCGTTTCAAAATGGTGCATACACGCATTTGAGCAACTATTTAATCAAAATATGCAAGTCGGTATATAACAGTTACGGTTCAACCGGAATTCCAAGTTCAACAGTAATTCGGCGATGAAAATTACATCAAATTCCGGTTCCTATTCCGGTTGCTGCAAAGAAATTCAACTACTGTTCAAGTTGGTACACTGGCAAATAGTAGTTACCGATTAATTTAACATTTTTAGCTGTTTTAACAAGCATATAAACACTACAGCCCATTAACTTTATAAGCATGGGAAACCAATCACGTGCAGCTTACAAGCTGCTACTTTGCTACACCTGCTATGCAAAGCATAATCCTGGTGCGACCAAAAATTTAAATAATTTCAGGTTATGTTTTAATTTCCCACGAAAGTTAGACTTGTTTCGTTAAAACATTCAGTACTTCCAAACGTGCTCTTACGAATTTATCAATTGTTCTGGACAGGGTGCAACCGGAATTACAATTTACCGGAACCGGAATTTGAAAATTTTACCGGAACCGGAAAGTGAAAAATGCATTTTACCAAAAATTTCATTTTAATCGTATTTTTGCTCTATTATTTGTGAAACAACCTTAGTCGAACACAGGTATTTATTTTATTTGTTGTATTTTAGATTTTCGTCGTCGACTGAAGTGAAATCCACCGTCAATGGCTTATATTCGGAGTACAAGTGGCTTTCAAAAGAGATTCTTAAAAATTAGCAAAGTTAAGAAACGGCCAAATTATAACACCGGAATTTTTAAATCCGGTAAAAATTTACCGGAACCGGAAAGTGAAAAATGCATTTCACCAAAAATTTCATTTTAATCGTATTTTTTGCTCTATTATTTATGAAACAACCTTAGTCGAACATAGCTATTTATTTTATTTGTTGTATTTTAGATTTTCGTCGTCGACTGAAGTGAAATCCACCGTCAATGGCTTATATTCGGAGTACAAGTGGCTTTCAAAAGAGATTCTTAAAAATTTGCAAAGTTAATAAACGGCCAAATTATAACACCGGAATTTTTAAATCCGGTAAAAATTTACCGGAACCGGAAGGTGAAAAAATGCCGGAACCGGAATTCCGGTTGCACCCTGGTTCTGGACGGTGTCCAACAAACAAAAAATCACTCCTCAATATAATTATCAATCACATCACTAAAATAATATATTTTAAAATTTCTTTTGTAAGGTTCATACCTGTTTTAAAACTTACTAGAATTATCTGGGCAGACCGACAGCGTTTTCACACTCGAAGTGTGACCGCGACAAATGCTTTTACACATTTTCGCATCGACGTCCCAAAGCGCAACCGTTTGGTCGCCTGAAGCTGTGAGTAGATGATTTCCGTCAAGCCATTTCACATCGAACACTGCATTTTCATGTGTTCTCCAACCTAAAAGACCAGAAAAGTACATATAAAACGTAAAGAATACTTTTAGGCGGTTGAAAATGAGGCGCATCAGTGGCTACAGATGGTATTTATAAACGCACGATTTTAATAAAAAACCTAGTGTACACAGACTTTTTAGTTACCCGTGTTCTTCGATTAACGAAATACTATATTGTCAATGTAACACTGTAACGCGAGTAGACTGTGAAAGTAATCATCATGGGTATTGTATAGTAATCATCATAGGTATTGTATAGTAATCATCATGGGTATTGTATAGTACCAGTTGGACATTACGTTCTGAAAGTATACATTAGCTGTTCACTTCAAAACGTTTTAGTAATCTAAAATCTTGACTCGACTTGATGTACCGTTCAACAAAAAATCCGGAAACTGTTCTTTTAACGTATTTGTCACGTAGATATAACCATCTTCGTCGGCGAAAGCAAGCAGGTTGGACTGATTGACATCTATAATCTAGTAGAACGACAATTAACGTTACCTAGTCGCGGTACAGCTGAACTGCGTTTTTAAGCGAAGCTACTATGTTTTATCTGCTCGCCTGAAGCGAGACTTTAGTTTTGAGCGAAGCATGACTGGCGAACCGTTTATGGTGTCAGTAACTACGTAATAATTTGCTATTTGCAACCTGATTTCAGCGAGACTTTTTCTAACGGAAACTTGAATGTCACGTATATGGATATTGATGGATCTCAAGAATAAATTACAAATTATATATAAGGAACAATTAGATAATATACACTCAATACAACAACTAGCATATTTGGTTGCAATGTCAATCAGGGCTCTTCCGGAAGCTACTTGCAAACCGGAACCAGAACTTGTAAATCGGAACCGGTTACAAAAATTAACTTAACGCTCCTTTTACTGAGGAAGGCACTATTATATGAGATAAAAAACTGTCCTCAAGACAGTGTTCATATTTGTTCCTTCGTACGTACCTCAATAAACGTATTTTAATTCCCTACGGAATACTCAACTCACCGTTTCAAATAGCGAGTGACCGCGACTCAAGCAACACGGCAAAATTTTTTGAACAATAACATGATGTCTGATGAACAACTTGGGCACAACTGGTTGACAACTCAGATTTCACAATTATAGTGAGTACAAGGGCGAAAAGAAAACAGGATTCGGTTTCAAATTTGGCAAAAATGAATGGTTCGGAATCGGTTTCGCTTTTGTAAAAGTAGAACCCAGCATGGTTCGGAAACGCTTATTTCTTTTAAAACTAAGTTGGAACAAACTGAATCATTTTTTGAAAACTTTTAGTACATGCCATGTTTCAGTGAATTCTGGTTGTGATATACCGTACCCGGATACTAATAAATATTCGGCGACATAAAATACTGGAGCCAAATGTTGATTTTTCGAAAAAGCCGGAGCCGTATTAAATTTCTTAAATACGTACAAGTTATACACAAAAACACTTACTTGAATTGAATACACATGAAAAAACAGGCACTTGTGTCTGAAACCAAATCAAAACAAGTTAAATATAAAAAAATAAATATGCTATCCATGGTCGTGATTAAATCACACGGCTCAACAGGGCATAGGTCTATCAGAGATGGCCCCGGTACCGAAGCCAGCACGTTACTTGCCTGGTGATAAACTGTTATTAAAGTGACTCACATGAAAAGCAAATTTATCACTCTCGGCTCTCGTTTCAAAAATATGAAAATCATAAGAAATTACTGTACACCGTATATTTGATTTTCCATGGTTTGCTAATCACACTACGCAATATATAGATTATTTTCGCACTGTTAGCCACAGCCGCCATATGCATATTACGTATATCGACGCTCATGTTGATAGCTATCTTTAGGTGTTCTAACTTGGCACCGGTTGGTTCCGGCCCAGGGGCTGCTAGTCTAGCCCAGGCCTCTGTAAAAAATCCTGGCTTCTAGGCAACTCTAGTTTACAAATATATACTCAGAGATCGACCGGATACTAATTTAACCGGATACCAGACCGGAGCCGGATGGTGAATTTTGTATTGGAACCGGATGTTAACCGGGTATATAATCTAAATTTGTACACTGTATATGTATTTATGCACTTAAGATTAATTTTTGGTTTAAATTTTTCATTCCATGTCATTGTCATTATCCATCCATGAATTGCTCGGAATTGCAGTCACTTCAAAATATCTAGTATTTTGACGTGCAAAATCGCGAGCCCAGCGCGCTACCCATTACACTACGCGGCCGAAGGTATAATTTTCTCAAACGCTATATGTGCACGTGTATGCGTTGTCAGTCTAGGTACGAACCAAGGACATCAGACCTTTCTACCAAGCAGCTGGAAAAGCGGGCTAGAGCGGGGATCGAACTCTCAGCCTATGGATCCTTAAGCGAACACTCTACCACTGCGGCACGTAGCCCGCCTGTCCAACTACCATTTTTGTCGACTATATTTGTCGACCGTATGCTGCCAGCTAGCATACATACAGTGCACTGCACTATATTGCATGTGCACATAACGGACAAGCATGTCTCACATGCTTACATGCCCTTATTTTCAACAAGGTCGTCCCTTGACCGTCCATCCTATTTTCGACTGGATACCGTGTTCATAGCGCGGCAGTTTGCCATTGCGCTCACGGCGTAGCCACAATGTCAGTCTAGGTAGGAACCAATGACATCAGACCTTTCTACCAAGCAGCTGGAAAAGCGGGCTAGAGCGGGGATCGAACTCTCAGCCTATGGATTCTTAAGCGAACACTCTACCACTGCGCCACGTAGCCCGCCTGTCCAACTACCATTTTCGTCGACTATATTTGTCGACCGTATGCTGCCAGCTAGCATACATACAGTGCACTGCACTATATTGCATGTGCACATAACGGACAAGCATGTCTCACATGCTTACATGCGTATGTGTTTTACATTACATATATACTATGCACGTACATATGCTACACCACACATACCAACACACCGAGACCACAAATACCGTGACCGAAATCGAGTTTGAGACCTGCCAAATACTGAGACTTGCCGAGGCCGAGACTCATTCCTGGGAAAACAATTGCCGGAACCGGAATTCCGATTGCACCCTGATAATCTATAGGTAACTACAAATACCTATCGTACTTATTTACATACCTGGTGCTGCCTAATAGACGTAAATCTGGATACCGTTGATGACGGCATTTGCGCAGCGTAGTTTCGTACATTACCATATTCCAAAGCCGACGGAAATAGCCTTAGTCTCTTCATTGATCGACAAACAAACGGTTCACACATCTGATTAAACTAGTCACATCGTACATATTGCAGCAAATATATGCAATAAAAGTACAGTCACGGACAATCCAGCGCGCAGAAACCTCAATTACGTCCGCTGCGGTTGTTGTTTTGTAGACGCGTCAGAGTTCTTAAGTGATCGCGGCCCAAACAAGGTTTGACACACGATCGTACTTGCGATTTTATTTGCGTTCGGAGTCGCGGTTTGAACCGCCGTCACAAGACCACACAATCACACACTGATACACCAAAGACCGAGCATAATCTTAACTCGAATTTCCGATGCTACTATTTGGCTGTAAAACTTAACAATAATTGATAATAGGTCGATCACAATTCGATAGCAATCTTTAGTCTTTCTCATTCAAGAACGCTACATATAATTGCAACGACCTAGCTATATTAGTACCGCGGGATAAAACGTACTAGCTAGCACCTTAATTAAGAATCAAAAGGGTTTTGTAAACAAAGGCTCCAATTCACCGAAGTGACAGACTTAATCTTAAGGTTTAAACTATTTTTCTGCTTAAAGTTATTAATAACACGTCTAGTTTTAGCATAAGTTATCTAATAATAAGTCTTATAGTTTTTCCTAGATAACAAATACTGTAAGTGACTCGCAACTCTCCGGTTTGCTTATAGACAGTAAACTAAAACAAAAACCAAACCTAAACCATATCTTAATACGGAGGACTTGGCTCTGGTTAATCTCTCTTAGAACTTAGGTTAGGCTTTTAGGCGTACTTTTTCACACGTGTCAAAAACCACCTTACTACCCAATAAAAAATAATGGAACAAGTGCCAAACAACGATGCTTTCGGTAGGAAAATCCGGTATTTTTTACTATCCGGTTCCGGTAATAAATCCTGTATTCACCGTAGTTTCTCAGTACTTTCGGTATTGAAAATTTTTCTCTTTCGAAAATTAGAGAAATGTTGTAATGTTATCCTAAGTTTTTTTCTAAAATTGTTTGAGCGTGTATTGCCAAAATTTTCAATTTGTGTCGTACTCCTTAATTTTTCATACGTTTCCAGCTACTGCATTTGCTTCAGGATTTTGGCACTCTAAATGGTGTGTTTTACACAATAAAATCGATAACGAGCTTAATGAAAACACGCACCATGCACTTAGACGGTTCAGTAAAGGCAGACTGTCGCTGTATGTTTTGTTACTGTTTGTGGTTTCTTCGTGCACGTGTATGCGTTTGAATTTCTTCGTACACAGTAGCTGAGTTGCAGAAACATGACTTGAAGACCTTTGAGTTAGGACTTTAATGGGTCATCCACGTTATACTGTCTACGCTACTGTAAACAATTGTCCACCCACTTGTTTGCAAGGGCGGTACGAAACAATACTGTTTTTGGGATATTTGGAATTCGCAGAGGGCATACACAGTTAGTCTGTTATAGCGGTAGTCCCTTTACATGGAGTAAGGACAATGCGAACACTGGTTGGACACGGTGTCGGACAATAGAAGTTTCTTCGCACAGACTCTGGAAATCGTTTAACAGAGTCACTTCGAACAGACTTTGTGTTATGTAAAGCGAATGTCCTGACAGACTCTGGACAAAACAGCTGTGCTTTCTATAACGTACTGGCAAAGTGGCATCTGATGTGCGATAGTGTGATAATGGAACATCCACGTTATAATGCACGCGGTACTGCAAAAAAAATGTCTGGGTCTTAGTAAGACCCGACGTCGCTTTAACACACTATTACGAGACCACTGTAATGCCCGGTACTCCTAACGAGGGCGTAAAGACATATTGCACTGTGTTCATATAGCATAGCAAACATACATAACAACAACACAAACACACATATACACTTATTGATTATGCTTAATTTTTTACCTTTTGTCCCGACTGCCTTCGGACAGTGTCGGGACAATTAATACAGTCTATGTACCGCATAAAATTGTACCTACACGCTAGTTGCACCTTCAATTTGTACACAGATCCATACCGGGTGGTTGGACAAATTTTTAACTTAGCGAGCGCATTATAACGTGGATGGCCCATAAAGTATATGCCGCTCAGAGAGACTCTCAATTGTTAGGCGGGAGTACACATAGTGTGGGTGACTTTGGAATATATAATTTATAAACACTGTAATTAGGAAGTTTGGGACTTGCATGTGCGTGCAATTTTTACAGTAGCGTAGACAGTATAACGTGAATGACCCATAAAGTCGTAGACAGTATAACGTGGATGACCCATAAAGTCGCAAAATGCAACTGTAATGGTAGGTCTCAAAGTAGTAATAGCTAAAACTAATCAAGTCGGGATAAATGTTATATTTCAAAGTTGAATTCTAATTTTTTATAAAAGAAAGGTTAAGAAAGGGCTTTTATTAATGCATCGCCCACAATAACTTGGGTCCAGGGTGTGGAATCCGCATAGTCCATTTTTAAGTATTAAACAGAGATTCAACATTTTCAATATCAAGTCGAGCATTGAAAATACATTTTTAAAATATTAAACTCCAATTCCCTTGATCGATAAAATTTTATTTTTATTTCCTCCTTTGACAACATTGTCGCAAGCTCAATTTATTGTTTACTACTACATGCGAAATTACCCAAAGTAAATTGACCTTTAAGTTACAATTCCGCATAGTTATTCGTTTGGCTTCTAATCCACTCTATGATGCAAAGACAATATTTTGGCAAGCATTTTGCGGAACATTGTATTCTATGCACTGTGAAATACCAGTGACAACGTATGGTGAATTTTAAACTGACGTTACCGAAAGTGTCATTCAAACGAAATCACTTTATTGCTGTGAAACTTTCCTTAAGATCTTAAGAAAAGCTAGTTCTATCTATTTCAAGTAGTTTGTGTCGATAACGTTACAGTATTCATACGAATATGATAAGAGACCACCAGCGAGGCTTAAAAGAAGCAAGCAACATTATATAATTTTGTAACACGGCAATAGAATTGTTCTGTTCGTCATCCTCAAAACTTACCAAACCACATTAGGGAATTGAAATTTTAAAGTTCTACATTTTATTTCAATTTAGGTACCTTTTGAAAATAAGTCGATTTCCGATTTCCATTTTGTATATAAAATTTAAAATACCGTATCTCACGTGTCACTATATCTTCACTGTAAATTCCGGTGAGTTGATTAACCAATTCAGCTAGCGAGTTAGTTATTTCTGAATTAAAATCAGTATCCATTAACTCACTCTCAGTTGAGTTGATTCTCACTCTCAGTTGAGTTGACTCTGGGCGAGTTCATTAATTAACTCAGAATGAATTGAATAAACTCAGAATTTTGAGTTCTGATAGTCCTAACTCAGACTGAGCAATTCAACTCATTCTGAGTTAAAATGAACTCAGTGAAATTTGCAGTGTTTAACACTGGTTCCTCACACTTTTATGTGTTGAATTTTAGTTTGGTAACTTGAATTGACCTTTTAAAATGAGTTGACCTTTTCAATTAGGAATTTAACTTTACTAGTTGTGCAAAAGTTTCGTTTTCCATTTCCTTTCAGAGCATGTTTTACACTATATTAAAAGGTAAATGGATGATTCTTACTTCCACACCTTGGACGCAAATTATTGTGGACGATGCATAAGGTTGCTTTTAAAGTCAAACGCACCTATAACAGCTCTATTGTAAAGCAGCAACTTGAAAGTCGAATGCGAACTTTTTAGATGACAACTGATTTTAATGTTTAAGTGTATATATGTGCGGCAACAGTCTCTTCGTACAGTGTCCTGCTCATGGGAATGGCTGAGTTGCCGAAACATGACTAAGTTTTGTTTCTGACTTATAAGTCGGGGTTTTTAGCTATTTAAACTTTGTTGTTGAAGTCTGTTTATTTTGAGCTAATAATAGTAGCTTTAAAATGGGACAGTTTGTATCTCCAGGAGTTGTTACCAAAAATTTTGACCCGTAACGTTAAGTCTCTTTTTGACTTAGTCCACTATCGACTTAAAAGTCAGAAGTTGAAAAGCCATGTTTCTACAACCCAGTCATGCACGGTGTATTAATGTCCGTAATGATATTTTACAGATCCTGTTAACAGGGTGTCTGTGTTTTCCGCGCATTCTGACTAGGGCCTAGTTCTGGCCATAACACTTCGACAGACCACGTACAACCGGAGGTCTAACTTAGGCTGCGGCAGAAAATTAGCCCCCGGTTCCGACTTTCTGCTAGAGGTTTAACAAATATCGGTAGCGAAGTTTTGAATAAGTTTTAGAAAAATTTATTTATTTGTTTCGTGCGTTTTATTTTAACTTTTGGTACAATTTTAAGGATAAAATTGCTGGCGTTTCGTAGACATAAGCGTAAAACTAGCCTAAAGCGTCAGCTTACTCTATTGCAGCACCGCAAGAACACGTTCCGCCCCTATCTTTTATACGGGCCAAAATGCAAAATGTTTTTTTACGTTTTCAAAAAGTGGTTTATATTCAGAAGACACCGTTTTGAGATACTAACAACGTTCCGATATACGCTAAAAATGCAACTTGAATCGCGAAAAGCGTTTATAAGAACTCTGTTTTATTTTTGACACAATTCTTGCTGTCCCGCGGAAATACGGTCCGCCTCTCAGCTAGGTCCAGCCTTTTATTACTTTTGGCACAGTTTTGAAGAATAAATTGTTTGCATTCCGTTAAAGACCAAACACACCAAAGCGCAAGCGGAGGTCTGCCTTGGCAATACTTTACAGCAGGATACAACCGGTAAATAATGCAGAGCCAAACGTCAACAAAAATTATAAAATACCGGAACCGGAACCAGAACCGGAAAGTTTAATAAATACCGGAACCGAAACTACCGAAAAAGAAAAATACTTGTCGCCGAAAAATTCATTTTCACGCTACTTTTCAGCTTTTAATGGTGTTAACATATTATATAGAATACCAAAAACTTGAACCGAAAAACAGTAGCTGGAAACGCACGATAAAAATTACGGAACATGACACAAATTGAAATGTTTGGCAATACACGCTCAGACAATTTTGTGCCATTTTCTTAAATTTTTGTATGAGAAAATGTTTCAATACCGAAAATACGAAAATCCCGGTGAAAAAACAGAATTTATTACTGGAACCCGGTAGTGAATAATACCGGATTTCCCTACCGGAATGGGAATTCTGGTTGCACCCATGGTCGGAACCGGAAATGAAGTGACATAGGTAAGTACTTAAAATGTTAGTCTGCTATAATTTTAGCGGCCAATGTATAGAACGTGGCCTTAACAATAGCTTATATAACTTGTTCCTAAACGCAAATCTAAAGTGTATTAGATTCAGCTTATACCTAAGCGTAAGATTGAGCTTATATCTACTGTATTGACCAGAACAAGAGGGGGAACTGATATTTATTTGGCCTCTCCAGAAGGTACCCCCCTTGTTTCGGTTACGGACTATTATTTCTTTAAACCCACGCTACGCCGCCTTTCGTTACTGATATATATCCGGCACTGCAATTATCCGTTGAATTAAACGTTTATTTGTCTTGTGTCAATAGCTTGAGCGATAATACAACGTTATACTTAGGAATGTATATACTTTCAAAATTTAAGTACACCTTAAAGTTTCGAACTCAAATTATTTGGTCCCGGAGTCATTATGCGCTACAGTTAGGGTTAATTATCATTTATGGACTCTAATTAGGGTTTAGGGACTCTATCAGCTTACGGACTCTTATTAGGGATACGGACTTCAATTGATTTGGACTCCAAATGGGGACCGCCCCTCTTATTACCCCTCCCGCTCTTATTCGGCTCAATACAGTAATCCTAAACCAAAACTTAAGCAAAAAAATTAGTCTAAAGCTAAGCATAGGTACTCTATCCCAGTCCGAAGAACGTTCCGCCCCTGATCTTTTGATTGGCGATTTTAGTAGCAATATCTGTCAAGTGTTGCCAGAATTTCAGTTTTAGGCTTTATCTCTTTGTGAAATCTACAATAACCGAAAAACACAATAAATATAAAAGCGTATAATAAAAATAACGGAATCGGATAGCGATCAAACTAACAGTAACGGAACAGAATATGGTAACTGAGAATTCTTTCTTTGGGTTTAAGGTTGCCGCGGAGGCTCGGAATGTGAAGGAACGCGGAATTGTTGTGGATATACAGGGTTGCGCATTGCGCGGATATCATTAGGCGCCGGAAATGGGTGACAGGGGCACTTGCTGCCAATGTTCAGATTGGGGGCACAGCCACCTCAATACCCAAAGCTCACAATATGAAACTGTCGAATACCTAACCCTAACCCAATCCGCTATTTAACTCTTTCACTCATAGACTATGATATGATCAACTGAAAATGCAAATAATATGCGAGTATGTAGACACTGTGAGCAGTATATATTTAGCAATTCTAACATATATGCGCAGCACAAAATCTCCACAAGACATTAGAAGTTTTAGCTGTTTCAGTGAAGGGAATTAAAATCCCAAACGGTGGGCAGTTGACACCTGAAACACCTCTAAGCAGGCGCGTTTTAATCGCCGGTTTGCCAACGCTGCACTCCTACTTGTTGTTGTGGCGGGACAGCAGAAGGATTCTATGCGTAAATGAACAAATAGTTCGATCAATAAATGTTTCGTTGTATTATACATAAATCGAGAGTGGTCGGCGATGTTTTGCATAGATGTTGTGGTATAAAAATACTTAAAAACAATGCGGTAAACTGTCTTCGGTTCATGTTACTTTTAGAGCCGTCCCGGCTTCTGCTGGGTCTGTAAAAGAATAGGTTCCGGCTTCGGTAGAACTTTTGCCGGAGGTTCCGGCTATTTCGATAGTAAAATTTTGCATAACTTTTCAAAATTTATCTGTTTAGCGTGTTTCGTTTTACATTTGTCACAATTTACCGGAAAGAATTTCCGAAACTTCACAGAAAATTAGCATAAAACCAAACAACTTAACAACATACGGCAGATATTGGCTAAAATTAACTAATTAACCGTCATTTTTACTACCTAATTTCGCTTCACCTCCGACTCCGGCAAGTGTCATTGACCTCCGGCTCTGGTATTTTTCACCTCCAGTTGCACCATGCTGGATTCCTGAACTTGTTCTTAGTTATCGGACATTTCATAATGAAGTCGTTTCTTGTTGAATTACTGAGCCTAAAACGATCGGGATTCCTTCTAAACGTAAAAGACGTATACCATTATTAGAATGTTTGATTTTTCGAATTTGTATATTTGCCGGCCGGCAGCATGACCACATTGAAATATACTTCCGCTTTAATCGTACAAACATAGGCCCATGTTACTTTTAGTATGGTGCCCCGCTTTCAGCGGCGGATCCAGATTTTTCAGACGGGAGGCGGGCTCGGAGCCGGAGGCCGATTTTCTTTCAGAGCTGGAAGCCGATTTTCTTTCGGAGCCGGAGGCAGACCTCCGGTTGTACCCTGGTCAGTAGCGATCGACTAAATCGATTACCCAGGATAGAACTATTGAGGCAGTTGCAGAATAAATAACGATTTTAGAATTGTATGTTTTACGCTCAAAACAATCACCATGTGGGTCAGGGCCAATGTAAACAACAAGTGCAGAACAGTATATATTATTGTAAGCATATTCCCAAGCCTAAGCCTATTAAAGCGTGAGAATTAGGCGTCTTTATCATTATCTCCACCAGCCCGCGTTTGACCAAAAATGGTTCGATTTTGAAAATTTTTGCATATTTCAGATTCTCATGGGTTCCCCTGATCATTCCACGCCCAAATTTGAAGTTTTGAAAAATTCGATTTTTTAAGGTCCTGTGAGGTCCCCCCTTTGAAATCGAAAACTTTTTGTCCACAATTTTCAAAATTTTTGCATCATTCAACGCAGTTTCACGCGCTGATTCGAATGGTGTTAAGCCCAGTTCGATCCGCTTTTTACAGGACCGTGGCGTGCTGCACAACCCACGGACCTGTATTAACGGTCATGAAATGCAACTATATTTGGGGGAACATCAAGATCGTGGAGGTGCACACTTCGGGAATACCGTTCAGAAGCCGGACTGCGAAAAGACAACTTCCTTGCTGTGTCAAATTTGCCGATCGAGAAAATTTGCCTCCTTATTTATTTATTGGGGAACGAATTATACTGTCAAATTTTGCGAAAAAGAACTATAAATAGCGCACGGGGCATGCGTTGATCAGAGTAATTATCTTCGGGAGGTTTGCGCCAGGCGGTTCCTTCACAATCCAATCGCAATCGCCATTGGAGGTCTTGGTTTGACTGTGAAAATAGGCAAAAGTATCTTGTTGAGAAGAAAAAACCCCGAGGGTCGGACGTATCCTCAACAGTGGGTGTTCGAGGGCTACTGTCGGGAAACAAAAGAGTGTTTTCTGTACACAGTCCCCGATAGGTCTGCTGCCACCTTGATGCCCATTATTCAGCAATCTATATTGCAGGGCACCACGATTATGTCAGACAGAGGGCGGTCTACCAGGATATCACTGCAACAGGACAATTCCAGCACCAATGTGGAACAAACCGGCAGATGATCGACTCCTACTTGTGCGAGTTTATGTGGCGCTGACAACTAAACAACTGAAATCCATTCGAAGCAATCCTCGAAGACATTGCTGTGTTCTGGCCGCCTGGTTAAAATTTATGGTGAGGTTTACATTATTTTAATTATAAAATTTTGGTTTTAGATTTTTCAAAGGTATGAGTTTGAAAACGGTATTACTTACTTTCAGGTTTTTAGTTGGGTTGCGCAGCTGAGTCCAGGTCACCGTCTTGCATTCCGGGCACCGGTATAGGTGGCAGCGAAGCTCAGTATCTAAAACAACCGTAATAAATAAAAACCTACTTATACAACACAGCGTAAAGTATATATACGTGATATTGCTGTAACGTATACATACATAAACACTTGTGTATACGTCGTGGGTTCGAGCCCCACCGCATCCGCATCAAAATTTTCGTGAAGGGCTCTATATGGTACTGCTTAACTTAGAATTACGTACGTTTGTTTACTGTTGTACAGAGTTATACACTTATTGGAAACTGGCCAGAGGCGCGTATAGCGCATATATTTGTCTAACTTACGAACCGTTAGGGTAACCGCGAGGAAATTAACACCATTCGACTCAGCGCGTAAAACTGCGTTGAATGATGTAAAAAATTTTAAAATTGTCGGCAAAAAATTTTCGATTTCAAAGGGGGGACCTCAGGACCTTAAAAATCGAATTTTTCAAAAATCCAAATTTGGGCGTGGAATGAGCATGGGAGGTCATGAGAAGCTGAAATATGCAAAATATTTCAAAATCTAATCATTTTTGGGCAAACGCGGGCTGGTGGGGATAACCAAAACGACCCAGTAAGCCTAAGCCTCAGCCTAAGCCTGGTCCAAAAGCCTAAGCCTGGTCCAAAAGCATAAGCCTAAAGCCCAACCCAAGATTTAGCTTGAGGGTCATTTAAGATTTAATCTATGTTTTACCAAAGCCTATTCCTAAAGCCTAAGCCTAAACCTAAGCGTACGAATGAGCAAATTCCTAAGCCTAGCAATAAAATTAGTGTTAAGCTAATGTTACTCTTTCATAGTCCCACAGAAAATGTTCCGGCCCTTATCTTTACATGGGCCTGGCTCAGGATACACCTTATCATTTTTTACAAAAAATTTTTTGAGGGGGAGAAATTGAAGGTAGTTAGTTACCTTGCCCATTTAGCACAAAAAATTTCTGACGGGGGAATATTATAGCGTTTAAATGCAACACTCAGGTTCCACGATTGGGACTTCCGTGTTGTTTGATTCTGCGCGAATACAATTTTTTCGGTCTCCCTATTCGCAGCAAGTTCTTGCTAAAATGTTTCGATTTTGAACACCCTACATATTTGGTCTTTTCATGACCCCTCCCAATTAATCCATAACCAGGGTGCAACCGGAATTATAAAATACGGGAAAACAAAAATGCAGTTGCGAAAAATTCCTTGTTGGACGCTCACTATTAATGGTTTAAACACACCATTTAGAATGTCAAAATCCTGAAACTAGTGCAGCAGCTGCAAATGATAAATTATACAGTACTTATGATACAAATTGAAAATTTTGGCAATAGTTGCCAATTTTAAAGAAAATTAGTTAGGATATCAAGTTCAGAAATAATTTTCAAACATTGAAGTTTACTTGTGATGCATGTCCGCTCCTCAAACGTGGTAGTAGCGAGAGTACTGAAACTCGTGTTTTACCCTCTCGCGCTTGCTAGGTACGTATCTACCACAAATATAGGTAGAAATTGCGGTTGAGAAGCCATAGACTAACAATTCATCCCTGTGTGCAAATTTTACTTAAAAATATGAAAATTGTAGTTTATGTTTGCAGGGTCCTGTAAAATGTGGGGAGTTCGAATGTGGGTGCCCCGCTTCCCCTACTACAGAAATCCGGATACGGAACGTGTAGTTGGGATTTTAGATATGACATTCTTTTGAACAAATGAGGTAATTATTTTCAACAAATTATCACTATAAAGAAAAATAACGTCCAAGATAGATAATAGCAACAAATTTAATAAAAAGATAGCGAGTTAACAACCAAACGAACACAATTGCAAAAACAATGAATTGTATGCTTTACGAATGAGTGTTTTTGCAATTAGTTTAATTTTGCTACTAAACTGTTTCTGATGTATTTTCGCAAAGCTTGATGATGAAATAGCTGAAAATTCGCTTAAACCATTTTTGACACATTTTCTAAAAAACCCATCAGTAAAACGATAAAAATTACTTCAAATTCCTGTTCTGTTCCAGCAAACAAATTCAATTCCTATTCCTGTGCCGGTTTTTCAAAATCTAGTTCCTGCTGGAACCCTGAAAATTAATGTTGCCGAACGTCGTTGGATTCGGCTTTTTACAACCGAATCCGAACCCCAAATTTATGCCAAATTCGAAACTATGTTACCATGCTGGTTCCTCGTTGTTAAATATATGTCGCTTTCAAATACGTATGTGCACACTAAGTACGTATAATATCTTATTTTTACGCCGCAGCCCTGTTCTGTTCGTGGCTGATCCCAATGTATACACACGGTAGCAGGAGTCTCAATGTATACACACGGTAGCAGGAGTCTCCCTAGATAGTGTACTAACAACCTCTTAACCTTAAAAGCGTATTTTGTTGATGCAAACGCTGCACAGAGGAAAGCACAGTTCAAAGCACGAAGGTTACACCGTACACAACAACTGACAATCCGTGCAGTACGATGATTAAACAAACAAAACCAAAAGATAGTTCAACTGCCACTTATGATGACCCAGCTTCTTAATCGGGAAGCTGAATATTCATGATCATCGTCAACAACGTGGCCTGCCTCCGGTTCGTCACTTCTGGCAAACTTTTATAGTTTACTCGCGGCACCAACTTAAACATAGTCTTCCGCAAAATTATTCTATTCACACGGTTGATCAAATTAAATAAATTTGACTCGTGCGTGACTATATATTTGTGAACTGCGTGACGAAAATATGCCTAGATTTTCCATCAAAATGTTCGTTATTTGGTTGTGCCGCTAGTCTTAGCTGAGTGGGCATAAAATTTTGGGAAGAAAGGAAGCCATATCACACATACAGTCACGGACAGAATTAAGTGCGCAGAAACCGCGATTACGTCCACTGCGGTTGCGGTTTTGTAGCCGCGTCTGAGTGTTTCAGCGATCACGTCTCAAACGCGGTTTGAGACGCGATTTTAATTGCGTCCGCAGTCGCGGCTTGAACCGCGGTCGGAGTCGCAGTTTGAACCGCGGTCGCAGTCGCGGTTTGAACCGCGGTCGCAGTTGCGGTTTGAACCGCGGTCGCAGTCGTGGTTTGAACCGCAGTCGCGGTTTGAACCGCGGTCGCAGTCGCGGTTTTTGCGTCCACGTAAATTGCGGTTGAGAACGATCGCGATTGCGTCCGCGAGCGATCGCGATTCGAACCGCGTTTGGGTAGCGACCGCGGTTGCACTTAATTCTGTCCGTGACTGTACATCCCACACTTAATAACTAAACATACATTGATCTCGTACCCAGAGTTTAGACAGTCTATTGAAGTTAATGTCAGTACGTTTCACACTGTCTACTCATTGTATCAAATCAATTATCATTTCTTTCGTTCCTTTGCGCAATAATTTTACCCCATCCTCCTCTGCCTGCGTCAAAGTCCTTTCGGAACTCATCACGAACCTGTCCGCCGCTTCTACCACGGCCGTACTGCCGACCCTCTACAAATCCTGCGTCCCAGTCAGTTCTAATTACTCTATCATCCAGGCGTGTTCCATTAATATACCGGACAGCATTCTCTGCATCTGGTCGCGTATAATATTCCACGAAACAAAACCCACACGGCGTTTTGCGAAAACGATCAAGACCCATGATTATACGCTTGATTTCTCCGGCACGAGTAAACAACTCGTGTATTTGTTCTTCGGTTGAAAAAAATGACAAATTGCCAATATACAGTGTTGTACTTGTTTTCAAACAATTCTCTTGTTGCTTAAGGGAGCCAGCAAAACGAGCATCGCGATACGCACTTAATGCGATACTGTTGTTGTGTTTTCGCTTCAGCGTGACTGCAAGCTTTGGCTGTTTCGATAAAGCCATGCTCACCGTCACGGATACGGAGAATAATAGCACACGGGAACAAATTGATTATGTAATAATTAGAACATTAATAAATTTCGCTCGTATGCGTACTAACTTATATATGTTACCTGAACTGTTATATGCAAACATTTTCGTGTAATAAAAGGAAGAAAATCACCTAATTCAGTTGCCTACGCAACAACTTAATACGCGCAATACTGCAACAACAGAGAAACTACGCAGAAAATTAAGCATAACGGTTGAAATTTGACAGAAATCGAGGTGCGAAATGAAATGAGCATAAGCACCCGAATATTAGTATATATGTCGCGCCTGAAAACATGAAAAGACATAAAATACAAGATCACAAAAATTACGACAAATAAGAAATGGCAAAACAGGGCAATTGTAACTGAATTGGAAGAAAAGGAGAAGCTCATTGTACTGAGCGCACAGAAAATAGTCAGAAATGGAGGAATTGATACCAATAAAAATAAAGCACATTACAAAGATGACATAGGATTTGGTCGGAATGTGAATGAATGTTTAAGAATGGTAAAAAAAGTGAAAGCACATGACAAGGATTCTAAAGCACCGATAACCGCCAACAATTATCCTAACAAAATCGCGCAAACACTTCCACCACCTAGTTTAGTTTAGTAGATAATTTGATTCATTAAAGTAACGTTACATGCCTGCAGTTGTAGGCAGGTATGGGCGGCCTAGGTTAAAAAATGAGACCTGACTAGTGAGACCACCCAAGAAAAGTCTAGGTATCGGTCAATTTTTTATTTCAAGTTTCTCTGAAACAGAGACTTAAGATAATGAGTGCGCTATAAAAAACGTGCACGTATCCACTTATCCCCCGACTAGCGGCTAAAGGGTGTCTCTTCGGACGTTCTTGGACTGTAGTCACCAGTCCAGGAACGCTCGATTATTTTCTATGAGTGGTGATTGCCGACAGCAATTACTATTCATAGTAACACGGTTTCAGGAAACTTATAGTACTAAATTCAAGTAATTATAATGGCCTGTTATGGAGATGATTTCAAATCTCTAGCCGAACATAATATTCATAGCCAGGAAACGGAACTCAAAAAACGTTCAGCTGACTACTCAAGGCAACAAAACTACTAGATAGGCAGATTCGAAACTTAGAACAGCAAACAGATCATCTCAAAAAACTAAAGCAACAAGCGCAAGCACCGGTTGCTGTTGATTTGGACGACGAAGTCAGCTACGGTACTAATGAAGACAATTATGATCAGCTGGAAGTTGCAGACTGAAATGGTTTACATCACCGAAAAAAGTAAAATTTTGAAAATAAATTATTCCTAATGCTTTTTCCGTAGTTTTTGCGTTTTTCACCGTTTTTTTTTACTTTTATCAGCACATCTGCTTGTAATTATTGTGTTTGCGTAACTAAAAAATTTCATAATTGCGCAGAAAAATGTTATTCATCAACCATCAGTTACTTCAACAACTCAGTTATACATTTGCTGAATCCTCAACTTCTGGTCTCGGTACCAAACCACCGGGGCAACTCTAGTTTCGGCATAATTTCGAGAGTAGTATATATAACGTAAGTATGTAATGATACCAAACTTTTTGCAGATTCCGATACCAATGCCGATTCTAACTTTAGTACACTATGCTTAGAGAACAGATAGGATTATACTAGGGATGGCCGATAGCAAAATTTTGCCGAAGCCGATTCTTATTTTGAAATTTTGCCCATGTCGATTCCAAGTTTAGTACACCATGCTTAATAAACAAATCGGATATTACATAACATTATTATGCGAAGACTTAAATCCTAACCATTATAAACGATTATAATTTTACAACAACGGTTCACTTCAACTAGTTTTCAAACACAAACGCAAGAGAGATACAGTTTCCCTGACCAGACAAACTCATATGCGCCCAGAAATGAAATTGCTAGCATTCCAACTGACGGTTCTGCACAAAAAGTAACTGCAAAGTGCCGATTATTACAGGTGCCGTTGCCGATTAATCCGGTACATCTCTATTTAATACATCCCACCATTATGTGAAGACTTAAATCCTAACCACCGTAAACTATTATAATTTTAAGAGAATAGTTAATTTAAATTATTTTTACAAGCAAACGCAAGAGATACGTAACAGTTCCCTGACCAGACACAGTGATATGCGCAAAGAAGTGAAATCAATATCATTGTAACTGACTGGTATGTGAAAAATGTAGCAGCAAAGCATCGGCAATTTTTTGCCATGCCGATGCCGATAGTTACAAAAAGTGCCGAATGTTACCGATGCCGACTAATCGGCACATCCCTAGTACAAAAGATAATTTTCGTATTTAAAAACCGAAAATTGGTTTAATTTGGATTCTACATGTTTTAGGCTAGGAATCCTATTTCCACACGTAATAAAGTGTTACGTGTCATATCTACTTGTAATTTGTGCCGTTTACAGTCGGCCGATTTAAGTTTCACATTACAACTATTACATTACGCTTTCGAGCACATATACACGCTTACGAATTTCAGCCGCACGGCCCTTGATCAAAAGACATTAGTGCTAAAACTTAAAAATAACTGTAACTGAATCAAACACAACTTTCTCTATCTCATTTTTATACGTATTGTTTGTTTAGGGATGTGCCGATACCAAAATTTCTCCCGTGCCGATACCAAAATTTCTCCCGATGCCGATACATATATACCGATTATTTTGAAGATTTACCGATGCTGATACCTATTCCAAGTATAATACACTATGTTTAATGAACAGCTAGGATACGTTAGAACTATGAAGATTCAAATCCTAACAAATAAATAAGACTATAATTTTTGAGAAAGATGCTTTTAATTAATTTTTTCAAGGACAATCGCAAGAGAAATAACAGTTTTCCTGATTAGGCCCATGGATATCCGCTAATGAGTGAAATTGATAGCAGTGCAACTCACAGTTGCGCAGGGATGCGCGGTCTCGCTCTCGGTCAATTTTTAACCGTCGCCAAAATAAAAACAATTTTTCTAACAAAAGTTTTGAATATATATTTTTACCTACTCAGAATTGCCGTTTAATTCTTTCAGTTTATTCATCACTTAGAAATAATGGCACAAACGCAACGTTTGAAAACCTTCACAAAACCATCTCCAACTCTAATTATAACAGACGATATGAAACTGAGCCCAAGCGGATTATATGCGACCGTCAGTGCCAGTGACGAAAACTTTAGTTGCTGATCAACTCTAAAAACCTCATTAACTTTGTTTGTGTTGTGCAAATTTATTAATTTTTTACTTCTACACGCCAATGCCTAAGCTGATGCGTAAACCTAAACCTAAGCCATCCATGTCACAATGTAGTAAAATAATCGCTTTGAGGAAACTTGAGACTTCTATTTAAAGTCATAGTGTTGAAGGAAGTAAACTAGTACAGAATGTTCCGTGGTTCAAACATTTACATTTAGTCCAAAATACAGCGAAACATTGCTTTGTTCTTCCATCAACCTCAATCTAGCTCAGCTATAATTGGGCCCGGTGCGTTGGACGCCGGGTTCCATGGTATTTAAACAGTGCGTTCGACAGGGGCGTTGGTGCCGGAATTATATCCGCTCATAACGCAGAATTGTGCTGCTTGGCCGTGCAGTTAAGGAAGAGCGATTAAGCTCGTATCATAGATACCAAACTAGCTGTTTACTTGAAAATCCGACAAGTATAAACATCAGCAAAAATTTGAGTATCGGCACATCCCTAGTTGTCGAGCGACGAATCATCGTAATACTTAGCGTATTCTTAATCATAAACCTAAGCCTAAACCTCTGCGCAAAGATAAGTCTAAACCTTCGCTACAAAACCTGTATGTGTGTATAAATTTTTGCATAACACCACAAGACTAGAACGTTAAAGTTGAAGAACTAGCTAAGTATTTTTCTAACAAACAATAAATTTTGTGCATACTCTGTGCTTTAAAGTGAACTTGCAAGACTGTGCTAAAGGGCATTCCACGAAAAAATATTCACGCAGATATAAAAACATTCTAATCACTCCTTCGGGAATACCGTCGACATACACATTCAAGCTAGAAGCAAGAGACAAAGCCTAAAGCTTAATACTAAGCCTAAGCCTAAGCAATAAAATAGTCTGAAGCTAATGTACAAATAAACGCACACATGGATGCAATGTGTACACACAATTACTACGCACATATAGCAGGTAAAAATTTAAGTCCCTTTCGACGAACTTGGGATATTCAGTGCAGCACAGGGCACAGGCAGTCTAGTGACAACAACAGTTCCTTAGCCCCATATAAAGATAAGGATCGGAACGTTTTACTGTGGTCTTTACACAAAATTTTTGCTTGGCTTAGGCTTATAGACAAGGCTTTGGAATATGCTTATTCGTTCGCTTAAACAGGCTTAGGCTTAGGCTTGGACTTAGGAATATGCTTATATACTGTTAATACGCCCCTATTCTTTGCATTGTCCGTTCCTGATAAAGTGGTCAGAACAAGAAAATATTGACACTTATAGACCAAGTTCATTTGTTTAAAGGTTCAGACAATGACATATTAACTATTGATGCATCGACTTTTCGGATATCCGGGTTTCAAGATGTAAAAATTGTCCAGATTGTATCCGATATGAAATATGTATCCGGATATCCGGATATCCGCCGAATATCCGATATGCTATTGTGTAAAATTTTTTAGAATGTTTTGCATTGTTTCACCCACCACTAAAAGTTGTTGGAGGTGACGAAAAGAAATTTTGAATTCAAAGCTCAGTCAAAATATTGAACTATAAAATTGTTGATGATTTTTGTGTACAATATATTTGGGTTCTTCGGGTATATTGTTTGTAAAGCTGTTTGTCTTCAGTGTTTTTGTTACCTTTCAATTGCAGAAGTTTAGAGACCGTTCTTACAAATTTGGAATCGAGCAGCTGTGCTTGGTGTACAAACGTAAACTGCCAACGACAGCATCTGGGGTTTGGATTAATACCATTACTCTTTAAAAACATTGTGCTTTAAGCTGATTTTTTTGTAGTTTTACTACTAAATAAGTAGCAGATTTTTTTACTTAATAGTTAACAAACCTTCGCTTAAATATATTCATCCATTAAAGTTTTACTTTAAACAATTTTAAGCATTGTTTTACTTAATTTTATACTCAGCGTCCATTAGATACTTGTGCTGGTGTTAGATAGTTTAATGTTGTTTCTTTCCATTTAAATTCAAATTTTTGGCGCGAAAATAGTTTGATATTACGTGTCTGTTTTCTACGTGTTTTTGGTTTGTATCTTCAATGTTGCTTTACGCTGGATAGCTTATTCTGTTTAATATTTCACTTGACGTTTTAGCTTCTGTACTCATTACCCTATACCAAACAGTAAAAACCAAGACAAATCCCGATCTCTTAGCTGCAATGTACACCCTTGATCTCACATCCAATGGACTTTCACATAATCATAAGTTAAAAATGCAGGCGCGAAACATTGCAAGTAATAAATTTCTGAATCAGCCTTTTGAATCCAAAACAGATATTTAAAAACATTTGGGATATAATACAAATTTTATACAACTATTGATGCTATTGGCTGGCGGATAAGTGTACACAGTCATTATATACCCCAGCGTTTAACATTATTCTGAGACAGCGAGACCTTAAGACTTTGAAATAAACTGACGTTAACAAATCCTATATTGCTGTGCATTGTATTTTTTAGATTTCATTACCAGTGGCGGATCCAGTATCTCAAAATGGGGGGGGGCCAAAATTTCAAAGGTAATAACCTTATTTTGGACCCATACTGTAGTGACCCAAATAAGAGGGGGTTCCCCAAGAGTCCGTATCCCTCATAAGAATCCGTAAACCCTTGTTTAGAGTCCATAAATGTCTATTATCCCTAATTGTAGCGCATAAAAATGACTCCAGGGCCAAGAAACTTTAAAGCGTGCTTATTATTGTGTATAAAACAGAGAAATAGACAGCGTAGAACAGCAATGAACACTATATAATTTTTGGCGAGATGCTGTTGGGGAGGCGACCGCCGGGGTGACCCCCAGTGGATCCGCCATTGTTCATTACTAAATCTGCAACCAGCCGTCTGTATTGTAACAGATTAGAATCATCCCATCATCAATATTTAACGCAACAATCTTGTTGCGTTGCTATATATAAGTACATTTAACTAAATATTTACACGCAATCGTACGTACACTCGTGTGTATTGTGTTTGTGTATGAGTTTTGAGGTTTTCAAAGTGTTGATGTTGACCATATCCCAACGGTTGTCACAGAGGAATTTGTGACACTTGTCGAGATAGTAGCAACCGAAATTTCTCGTTGAGATACTGTTAACGGGTGGCAGCAGGTGCCAAAAATTGTCGCACCTACCGCACCGAGCCTCACCAACCGTGTTAACAGGTGCCTTAACCCAGGGCTGCGACACATTTTGTTGCCCGGAAGAAATTTTATATTTTGAACGGCGCATTAGACTTATTTTGACCTGGAAGTCATTTCTTTACGAAACTAGTATTTCACTACTTTTATATAAACACCCTAATCACTGTTTTATAACAATAATACTTTTCTTTTCAACGCCCGCTTTGACTTTTTACAGTTGTTCTGAAACGCAATCCAAACACATAGGTTTTTGCAAAAGTGTCGTTCTGGACAAATCATAGGGACACGGTAGTGTCACCTATTATATGTTTCGCTCAAAGAGTAAATTTTTATGTTTTGGCGTATAAAATTGTGGCAAATGCAGATATGCCGGATGCACTTTAGGATTTGATTGATGATTCTAGTACGAATGTTGTGTTTTGGGTTTTGGTGTTGTTTTGGGGTTTTCTGGTTTTTTTTTTCTGTTGCTTGTTCTTGCTTTGCCGGGTGTTTTGGTTAGCTTGTGCTTTGCTGGCTATGGTGTCTGTTGCGGGTTTTGTCGCTTGTTTTTTTTTTTTCGTTGTTCTGGTTTGGTTTTGCTGTTCTGTTGTGGTGGGCTTTTTCCAACTAAGCAGCTGGATAGGCTGAGCTTCAAGCGGGAATCGAACTCTGCAGGGTTTGGATAGAGGATAGCATGTTCCACCTTTTCATGCTTCATGCCCGTGATTCACCCATCCCTATTCTCGACTGGATACCGTGTTCATAGCTAGGCGGTCTACCATTTGTAAGGTCTGGACTGGTCAAAAACGGGGATTTTCGACCGATCCGAAGGCGGGGATTTTCGACCGATCCGAAGGCGGGTATGGTCTAGTTGGGTGTCTTGCTGCCGGTCCGGCTGGGGACGGAATCGCCTTTGATGGTGAAAAGCGGGCCTCCAGAGCCGGGATCGAAATCTCAGCCTATGGATCCTTAAACGAATACTCTACCACTGAGTCGTGCATTCCGCCTCTCCAACTGTATTTTTCGTCGACTATATGTGTCGGCCGTATGCTGCCAGCTAGTATACAACACAATGTACATTGAATTTACTGCATGTGCGCTAGGACAAGCATGTCTTACATGCTTACAGGGTCCACCCAAATTTATTCGGTGACCCTCAAATATAATTTCCTACGGACGCTCTTGGCTGGTGAGCTTGTGTGTTGGCAACTTAAACGCGTTCTAGCGTTGTAGTTTGCCGTGTTGGTCACACCATAACCCCATGTGACATGTTGCCTAAGCTAGGGCTTGAGAGTTTTTGGCTCTTTGCTCTATTTGAGAACGGGAGGCGTCCATAATAGAATAGATATACAGCTTACAGTGTCTCTCTTTAGTCTAGAGTATTTACCACCGAACCACGCTGTTTTGTGCGACAACCAGCTGCATCGTTTTTACATGTTTTACCTTGTAACGAATCCCAACATTAGACATATATTGGTTCTTCCATATTTAGTACAGCTGTTGCATATGAAGGCACTACATACACATCACCATTTTACCGATGTACAACATCCAGCATTACCATGGACCTGTTTGTTTATATGCACCTGCTAGCCAGTCTAAAGTAGTTGTAAAAATGTAAATGTACATTGTTGAATGCAATATTAGGTATCCGGGCCGGATTATACCTGTTATCGTTACGGAACCGATAGTTTTTTCACCGACTATTGAATGCAGAAGAAATATTCAGTAGAATCTATCTGTCCGTGCACATATTGCGCAGGCGGAACCTACCAAAACAATTCTTCAATTGTCGGTAGCAAATGGACTGTTTGACAGTGATAGATGTTTGACAAACAATAGTAAACAGCATCTTCAAGCAACGGCACGTGCTCGTTTGTTGAAATATGATGGATCGCTTGATTCATCGCTGTAAGTGAATTCCTGCTATTAGATGGTTAGCATGACCACGCTGCTGTATTTCGTTATTAAAACTTTTTGCTTGAACTTGATTCTGCTTTCGCTATTTGCATGCGCTGTTTTATGCGTTTCGAAACTACCTAGCGCTATCAGCTTTATGTAGGGTCAACGATGTTAATGTAAATTTAAGCCGTCTTTATAAATTAATAGTTGTGTTTAGGAGTCCCTCAAGTCCGTCCGACAATGGCACGTTTAGTGATCCACTAAGATAGCACTCTCGGAGCAAGTTTCTCAAAACCAATTAGTCCAAGCCGTCGTGCGAGGTGCGAGTCGTGTCCCGTTCCGGGACTTGATGCCAACGCTTCTGCTCTACAAGGTGTGTCTCCTTTGCGCCCCGCTAGCCAGCAGCAGTTGTTTAACACTTTATACGCCGCCTCAATCACTAAAGAATTTATGTTTGCGTCGTCGATCGAAACAAAGCTATTTCACGCACAGAAGACGATGGCAGAATGTAAAATAGGTAACTGTTAGTGGTCTTGAGTGGTACGCATATATGAATTGTATATACACATACAATTCAGTAAGACGTATTATTGTTCACTGCAACGAGATATACGGCTCCTGCATTTTTGTTTGCCGTCCGTTTAAACATTCAAGATTGTAACATTAATGTTTACTATACTGTAATTCACTTACTGTCACTATGCATGTTGAAACAGAAATGAAGGTTGAATAATTGCTCCGTCTCACTGTGCAGTGTAACAGATGTTTATCGTGTTTACTTTGGATTTATATTACAGGAATTACTTTGCCATCAGCATATGTGCAGCTTGCGGTTCAGCGTTGTGAAATTCGACTACAGCAAGTCTCAGATTGATATTTTGAATTCGAATTTGAAAGTCTACAGACACGCGCTGACTGCCATGGATGCATACACGGTGTGGTATAAACCTAGCTCTGAAAAATGTGGAGCTGGTAAGTTGTTTGTAGGAGTTTCCTTACTGTATATTGAGCCACAGTAGCAAAAAGTTTGCACAGCTGTGTGTTTTATGTCGTTTGAGCAGCGGATTTGTAATCCGTATGTTGTAGTTCTAACCACGTTGCATAGACGGGAAATTATTTATGAAGGAATTTTTGTGAAATGCTAGTAGATAACTTAAAATTGCTCTGCATTTTGAAATCCCTCTGGTTTCAGGTCTTAACCAGTCGTAAATTTCCTAAAACCTTTCATGTTGTGAAATTTTGAATTTTTGACTCCAAATTTTGCCAGGCCGATATTTCCGTAAATGAATACAATGTCGTTTGCAGTGAAATTTTGATTGATTTTCTATGTTTCTAACATGACCGCGCAAAAATTTCACCAGTTTTGGCTTTCGTTAGCCAATAGCAGGTGAAAATAAGTTCATTTTCCAACATGTGATTTTCTAATGGCAAAAATTTCGGATCAAATTTTCTGTATTAAAGAATAACGCATGAAAAAAACGAACTATATAACGAAATCTAGCGCTGTAAGATTATTTTTACCTGCATTTTCTGGTTTCAGGCCTTAACCAGTCGTAAATTTCCGAAAACCTTTCATGTTGTTAAATTTTGAATTTTTGACTCCAAATTTTGCCAGGCCGATATTTCTGTAAATGAACACAATGTCGTTTGCAATGAAATTTTAATTGATTTTCTATGTTTTTAACATGACCGCGTAAAAATTGCACCAGTTTTGGCTTTCGTTGGCCAATAGCAAGTGAAAATATGTTCATTTTCCAAAATGTGATTTTGTAATGACAAAAATTTCGGATCAAATTTTTTGTATTCAAGAATATCGCGTGAAAAAACCGAACTATATAACGAAATCTAGCGGTGTAAGATTATTTTTACCTGCATTTTCCGGTTTCAGGCCTTAACCAGTCGTAAATTTCCGAAAACCTTTCATGTTGTGAAATTTTGAATTTTTGACTCTAAATTTTGCCAGGCCGATATTTCTGTAAATGAACACAATGTCGTTTGCATTGAAATTTTAATTGATTTTCTATGTTTTTAACATGACCGCGTAAAAATTGCACCAGTTTTGGCTTTCGTTGGCCAATAGCAAGTGAAATATGTTCATTTTCCAAAATGTGATTTTGTAATGACAAAAATTTCGGATCAAATTTTTTGTATTCAAGAATATCGCGTAAAAAAACCGAACTATATAACGAAATCTAGCGCTGTAAGATTATTTTTACCTGCATTTTCTGGTTTCAGGCCTTAACCAGTCGTAAATTTCCTAAAACCTTTCATGTTGTGAAATTTTGAATTTTTGACTCCAAATTTTGAAAGACCGATATTTCCGTAAATGAATACAATGTCGTTTGCAGTGTAATTTTAATTGATTTCCTATGCTTTTAACATGACCGCGTAAAAATTTCACCAGTTTTGGCTTTCGTTGGTGAATAGCAAGTGAAAATATGTTCATTTTCCAAAATGTGATTTTGTAACGACAAAAATTTTGGATCAAATTTTTTGTATTCAAGAATAACGCGTGAAAAAACCGAACTATATAACGAAATCAAACGCTGTAACATTATTTTCACCTGCATTTTCTGGTTTTCGGCCTTAACCAATCATAAATTTCCTAAAACCTTTCATGTTGTCAAGTTTCGAATTTTTGACTCCAAATTTTGCCAGGCGGATATTTCCGTAAATGAATACAATGTCGCTTGCAGTGAAATTTTGATTGATTTTCTATGTTTTTAACATGACCGCGCAAAAATTTCACCAGTTTTGGCTTTCGTTAGCCAATAGCAAGTGAAAATGAGTTCATTTTCCAAAATGTGATTTTCTAAGGGCAAAAATTTCGAATCAAATTTTTAGTATTCACGAATAACGCGTGAAAAAGCCGAACTATATAACGAAATCAAACGCTGTAACATTATTTTCACCTGCATTTTCTGGTTTTCGGCCTTAACCAATCATAAATTTCCTAAAACCTTTCATGTTGTCAAGTTTCGAATTTTTGACTCCAAATTTTGCCAGGCCGATATTTCTGTAAATGAACACAATGTCGTTTGCAATGAAATTTTAATTGATTTTCTATGTTTTTAACATGACCGCGTAAAAATTGCACCAGTTTTGGCTGTCGTTGGCCAATAGCAAGTGAAAATATGTTCATTTTCCAAAATATGATTTTGTAATGACAAAAATTTCGGATCAAATTTTTTGTATTCAAGAATATCGCGTGAAAAAAAAGAACTATATAACGAAATCTAGCGCTGTAAGATTATTTTTACCTGCATTTTCTGGTTTCAGGCCTTAACCAGTCGTAAATTTCCTAAAACCTTTCATGTTGTGAAATTTTGAATTTTTGACTCCAAATTTTGCCAGGCCGATATTTCTGTAAATGAACACAATGTCGTTTGCAATGAAATTTTAATTGATTTTCTATGTTTTTAACATGACCGCGTAAAAATTTCACCAGTTTTGGCTTTCGTTGGCCAATAGCAAGTGAAAATATGTTCATTTTCCAAAATGTGATTTTGTAATGACAAAAATTTCGGATCAAATTTTTTGTATTCAAGAATATCGCGTGAAAAAACCGAACTATATAACGAAATCTAGCGCTGTAAGATTATTTTTACCTGCATTTTCTGGTTTCAGGCCTTAACCAGTCGTAAATTTCCTAAAACCTTTCATGTTGTGAAATTTTGAATTTTTGACTCCAAATTTTGCCAGACCGATATTTCCGTAAATGAATACAATGTCGTTTGCAGTGAAATTTTAATTGATTTCCTATGTTTTTAACATGACCGCGTAAAAATTTCACCAGTTTTGGCTTTCGTTGGCCAATAGCAAGTGAAAATATGTTCATTTTCCAAAATGTGATTTTGTAATGACAAAAATTTTGGATCAAATTTTTCGTATTCAAGAATAACGCGTGAAAAAACCGAACTATATAACGAAATCAAACGCTGTAACATTATTTTCACCTGCATTTTCTGGTTTTAGGCCTTAACCAGTCATAAATTTCCTAAAACCTTTCATGTTGTCAAGTTTCGAATTTTTGACTCCAAATTTTGCCAGGCCGATATTTCCGTGAATGAATACAATGTCGCTTGCAGTGAAATTTTAATTGATCTTCTATGTTTTTAACATGACCGCGCAAAAATTTCACCAGTTTTGGCTTTCGTTGGCCAATAGCATGTGAAAATATGTTCATTTTCCAAAATGTGATTTTGTAATGACAAAAATTTCGGATCAAATTTTTTGTATTCAAGAATTATGCGTGAAAAAACCGAACTATATAACAAAATCTAGCGCTGTAAAATTATTTTTACCTGCATTTTTTGGTTTCAGGCCTTAACCAGTCGTAAATTTTCTAAAACCTTTCATGTTGTGAAATTTTGAATTTTTGACTCCAAATTTTGTCAGGCCGATATTTCTGTAAATGAACACAATGTAGCTTGCAATGAAATTTTAATTAATTTTCTATGCTTTTAACATGACCGCGTAAAAATTTCACCAGTTTTGGCTTTCGTTGGCCAATAGCATGTGAAAATATGTTCATTTTCCAAAATGTGATTTTGTAATGACAAAAATTTCGGATCAAATTTTTTGTATTCAAGAATACGCGTGAAAAAACCGAACTATATAACGAAATCTAGCGCTGTAAGATTATTTTTACCTGCATTTTCTGGTTTCAGGCCTTAACCAGTCGTAAATTTCCTAAAACCTTTCATGTTGTGAAATTTTGAATTTTTGACTCCAAATTTTGCCAGACCGATATTTCCGTAAATGAATACAATGTCGTTTGCAGTGAAATTTTAATTGATTTCCTATGTTTTTAACATGACCGCGTAAAAATTTCACCAGTTTTGGCTTTCGTTGGCCAATAGCAAGTGAAAATATGTTCATTTTCCAAAATGTGATTTTGTAATGACAAAAATTTTGGATCAAATTTTTCGTATTCAAGAATAACGCGTGAAAAAACCGAACTATATAACGAAATCAAACGCTGTAACATTATTTTCACCTGCATTTTCTGGTTTTAGGCCTTAACCAGTCATAAATTTCCTAAAACCTTTCATGTTGTCAAGTTTCGAATTTTTGACTCCAAATTTTGCCAGGCCGATATTTCCGTAAATGAATACAATGTCGCTTGCAGTGAAATTTTAATTGATTTTCGATGTTTTTAACATGACCGCGCAAAAATTTCACCAGTTTTGGCTTTCGTTGGCCAATAGCAAGTGAAAATATGTTCATTTTCCAAAATGTGATTTTGTAATGACAAAATTTCGGATCAAATTTTTTGTATTCAAGAATATCGCGTGAAAAAACCGAACTATATAACGAAATCTAGCGCTGTAAGATTATTTTTACCTGCATTTTCTGGTTTCAGGCCTTAACCAGTCGTAAATTTCCTAAAACCTTTCATGTTGTGAAATTTTGAATTTTTGACTCCAAATTTTGCCAGGCCGATATTTCTGTAAATGAACACAATGTCGTTTGCATTGAAATTTTAATTGATTTTCTATGTTTTTAACATGACCGCGTAAAAATTTCACCAGTTTTGGCTTTCGTTGGTGAATAGCAAGTGAAAATATGTTCATTTTCCAAAATGTGATTTTGTAAAAATGGCAAAAATTTTGGATCAAATTTTTTGTATTCAATGAATAACGCAAAAATTTCAAAATAATTAAAATTAAACTCAAACGACATTTGTTCATTTAACGAAATATGCCTGGCAAAAAATTCAAAATTTCACAACATGAAAGGTTTTAGGAATTTTACGACTGGTTAAGGCCTGAAACCAGAAAATGCAGGTGAAAATAATCTTACAGCGTTAGATTTCGTTATATAGTTCGGTTTTTTCACGCGTTATTCTTGAATACAAAAAATTTGATCCGAAATTTTTGCCATTACAAAATCACATTTTGGAAAATGAACATATTTTCACTTGCTATTGGCCAACGAAAGCCAAAACTGGTGAAATTTTTATGCGGTCATGTTAAAAACATTGAAAATAAACTAAAATTTCACTGCAAACGACATTATGTTCATTTACAGAAATATCGGCCTGGCAAAATTTGGAGTAAAAAATTCAAAATTTCACAACATGAAAGGTTTTAGGAAATTTACGACTGGTTAAGGCCTGAAACCAGAAAATGCGGGTGAAAATAATCTTACAGCGTTAGATTTCGTTATATAGTTCGGTTTTTTCACGCGTTATTCTTGAATACAAAAAATTTGATCCGAAATTTTTGCCATTACAAAATCACATTTTGGAAAATAAACATATTTTCACATGCTATTGGCCAACGAAAGCCAAAACTGGTGAAATTTTTACGCAGTCATGTTAAAAACATTGAACATCAATTGAAATTTCACTGCAAACGACATTGTGTTCATTTACAGAAATATTGGCCTGGCAAAATTTGGAGTCAAAAATTCAAAATTTCACAACATGAAAGGTTTTAAGAAATTTACGACTGGTTAAGGCCTGAAACCTGAAAATACAGGTGAAAATAATCTTACAGCGCTAGATTTCGTTATATAGTTCAGTTTTTTCATGCGTTATTCGTGAATACAAAAAATTTGATACGAAATTTTTGCCACTTGAAAATCACATTTTGGAAAATGAACATATTTTCACTTGCTATTGGCCAACGAAAGCCAAAACTGGTGAAATTTTTACGCGGTCATGTTAAAAACATAGGAAATCAATTAAAATTTCACTGCAAACGACATTGTGTTCATTTACAGAAATATCGGCCTGGCAAAATGTGGAGTCAAAAATTCAAAATTTAACAACATGAAAGGTTTTCGGAAATTTACGACTGGTTAAGGCCTGAAACCAGAAAATGCAGGTGAAAATAATGTTACAGCGTTTGATTTCGTTATATAGTTCGGTTTTTTCACGCGTTATTCTTGAATACAAAAAATTTGATCCAAAATTTTTGTCGTTACAAAATCACATTTTGGAAAATGAACATATTTTCACTTGCTATTGGCCAACGAAAGCCAAAACTGGTGAAATTTTTACGCGGTCATGTTAAAAACATAGGAAATCAATTAAAATTTCACTGCAAACGACATTGTATTCATTTACGGAAATATCGGTCTGGCAAAATTTGGAGTCAAAAATTCAAAATTTCACAACATGAAAGGTTTTAGGAAATTTACGACTGGTTAAGGCCTGAAACCAGAAAATGCAGGTAAAAATAATCTTACAGCGCTAGATTTCGTTATATAGTTCGGTTTTTTCACGCGATATTCTTGAATACAAAAAATTTGATCTGAAATTTTTGCCATTAGAAGATCACATTTTGGAAAATGAACTTATTTTCACTTGCTATTGGGTAACGAAAGCCAAAACTGGTGAAATTTTTGCGCGGTCATATTAAAAACATAGGAAATCAATTAAAATTTCACTGCAAACGACATTGTGTTCATTTACGGACATATCGGCCTGGCAAAATTTGGAGTCAAAAATTCAAAATTTAACAACATGAAAGGTTTTCGGAAATTTACGACTGGTTAAGGCCCGAAACCAGAAAATGCAGGTGAAAATAATCTTACAGCGTTTGATTTCGTTATATAGTTTGGTTTTTTCACGCGTTATTCTTGAATACAAAAAATATGATCCGAAATTTTTGTCATTACAAAATCACATTTTGGAAAATGAACATATTTTCACTTGCTATTGGCCAACGAAAGCCAAAACTGGTGCAATTTTTACGCGGTCATGTTAAAAACATAGAAAATCAATTAAAATTTCATTGCAAACGACATTGTGTTCATTTACAGAAATATCGGCCTGGCAAAATTTGGAGTCAAAAATTCAAAATTTCACAACATGAAAGGTTTTAGGAAATTTACGATTGGTTAAGGCCTGAAACCAGAAAATGCAGGTAAAAATAATCTTACAGCGCTTGATTTCGTTATATAGTTCGGTTTTTTATGCGTTATTCGTGAATACAAAAAATTTGATCCGAAATTTTTGCCCTTAGAAAATCACATTTTGGAAAATGAACTCATTTTCACTTGCTATTGGCTAACGAAAGCCAAAACTGGTGAAATTTTTGCGCGGCCATGTTAAAAACATAGAAAATCAATCAAAATTTCACTGCAAGCGGCATTGTATTCATTTACGGAAATATCCGCCTGGCAAAATTTGGAGTCAAAAATTCGAAACTTGACAACATGAAAGGTTTTAGGAAATTTATGACTGGTTCAGGCCAAAAACCAGAAAATGCAGGTGAAAATAATGTTACAGCGTTTGATTTCGTTATATAGTTCGGTTTTTTCACGCGTTATTCTTGAATACGAAAAATTTGATCCAAAATTTTTGTCATTACAAAATCACATTTTGGAAAATGACAATATTTTCACTTGCTATTAGCCAACGAAAGCCAAAACTGGTGAAATTTTTACGCGGTCATGTTAAAAACATAGGAAATCAATTAAAATTTCACTGCAAACGACATTGCATTCATTTACGGAAATATCGGTCTGGCAAAATTTGGAGTCAAAAATTCAAAATTTCACAACATGAAAGGTTTTAGGAAATTTACGACTGGTTAAGGCCTGAAACCAGAAAATGCAGGTAAAAATAATCTTACAGCGCTAGATTTCGTTATATAGTTCTTTTTTTTCACGCGATATTCTTGAATACAAAAAATTTGATCCGAAATTTTTGTCATTACAAAATCATATTTTGGAAAATGAACATATTTTCACTTGCTATTGGCCAACGAAAGCCAAAACTGGTGAAATTTTTACGCGGTCATGTTAAAAACATAGGAAATCAATTAAAATTTCACTGCAAACGACATTGCATTCATTTACGGAAATATCGGTCTGGCAAAATTTGGAGTCAAAAATTCAAAATTTCACAACATGAAAGGTTTTAGGAAATTTACGACTGGTTAAGGCCTGAAACCAGAAAATGCAGGTAAAAATAATCTTACAGCGCTAGATTTCGTTATATAGTTCGGTTTTTTCACGCGATATTCTTGAATACAAAAAATTTGATCCGAAATTTTTGTCATTACAAAATCATATTTTGGAAAATGAACATATTTTCACTTGCTATTGGCCAACGAAAGCCAAAACTGGTGCAATTTTTACGCGGTCATGTTAAAAACATAGAAAATCAATTAAAATTTCATTGCAAACGACATTGTGTTCATTTACAGAAATATCGGCCTGGCAAAATTTGGAGTCAAAAATTCAAAATTTCACAACATGAAAGGTTTTAAGAAATTTACGACTGGTTAAGGCCTGAAACCAGAAAATGCAGGTAAAAATAATCTTACAGCGCTAGATTTCGTTATATAGTTCGTTTTTTTCATGCGTTATTCTTTAATACAGAAAATTTGATCCGAAATTTTTGCCATTAGAAAATCACATGTTGGAAAATGAACTTATTTTCACCTGCTATTGGCTAACGAAAGCCAAAACTGGTGAAATTTTTGCGCGGTCATGTTAGAAACATAGAAAATCAATCAAAATTTCACTGCAAACGACATTGTATTCATTTACGGAAATATCGGCCTGGCAAAATTTGGAGTCAAAAATTCAAAATTTCACAACATGAAAGGTTTTAGGAAATTTACGACTGGTTAAGACCTGAAACCAGAGGGATTTCAAAATGCAGAGCAATTTTAAGTTATCTACTAGCATTTCACAAAAATTCCTTCATAAATAATTTCCCGTCTATGCAACGTGGTTAGAACTACAACATACGGATTACAAATCCGCTGCTCAAACGACATAAAACACACAGCTGTGCAAACTTTTTGCTACTGTGGCTCAATATACAGTAAGGAAACTCCTACAAACAACTTACCAGCTCCACATTTTTCAGAGCTAGGTTTATACCACACCGTGTATGCATCCATGGCAGTCAGCGCGTGTCTGTAGACTTTCAAATTCGAATTCAAAATATCAATCTGAGACTTGCTGTAGTCGAATTTCACAACGCTGAATCGCAAGCTGCACATATGCTGATGGCAAAGTAATTCCTGTAATATAAATCCAAAGTAAACACGATAAACATCTGTTACACTGCACAGTGAGACGGAGCAATTATTCAACCTTCATTTCTGTTTCAACATGCATAGTGACAGTAAGTGAATTACAGTATAGTAAACATTAATGTTACAATCTTGAATGTTTAAACGGACGGCAAACAAAAATGCAGGAGCCGTATATCTCGTCGCAGTGAACAATAATACGTCTTACTGAATTGTATGTCTATATACAATTCATATATGCGTACCACTCAAGCCACTAACAGTTACCTATTTTACATTCTGCCATAGTCTTCTGTGCGTGAAATAGCTTTGTTTCGATCGACGACGCAAACATAAATTCTTTAGTGATTGAGGCGGCGTATAAAGTGTTAAACAACTGCTGCTGGCTAGCGGGGCGCAAAGGAGACACACCTTGTAGAGCAGAAGCGTTGGCATTAAGTCCCGGAACCGGACACGACTAGCACCTCGCACGACGGCTTGGACTAATTGGTTTTGAGAAACTTGCTCCGAGAGTGCTATCTTAGTGGATCACTAAACGTGCCATTGTCGGACGGACTTGAGGGACTCCTAAACACAACTATTAATTTATAAAGACGGCTTAAATTTACATTAACATCGTTGACCCTACATAAAGCTGATAGCGCTAGGTAGTTTCGAAACGCATAAAACAGCGCATGCAAATAGCGAAAGCAGAATCAAGTTCAAGCAAAAAGTTTTAATAACGAAATACAGCAGCGTGGTCATGCTAACCATCTAATAGCAGGAATTCACTTACAGCGATGAATCAAGCGATCCATCATATTTCAACAAACGAGCACGTGCCGTTGCTTGAAGATGCTGTTTACTATTGTTTGTCAAACATCTATCACTGTCAAACAGTCCATTTGCTACCGACAATTGAAGAATTGTTTTGGTAGGTTCCGCCTGCGCAATATGTGCACGGACAGATAGATGCTACTGAATATTTCTTCTGCATTCAATAGCCGGTGAAAAAACTATCGGTTCCGTAACGATAACAGGTATAATCCGGCCCGGATACCTAATATTGCATTCAACAATGTACATTTACATTTTTACAACTACTTTAGACTGGCTAGCAGGTGCATATAAACAAACAGGTCCATGGTAATGCTGGATGTTGTACATCGGTAAAATGGTGATGTGTATGTAGTGCCTTCATATGCAACAGCTGTACTAAATATGGAAGAACCAATATATGTCTAATGTTGGGATTCGTTACAAGGTAAAACATGTAAAAACGATGCAGCTGGTTGTTGCACAAAACAGCGTGGTTCGGTGGTAAATACTCTAGAATAAAGAGAGACACTGTAAGCTGTATATCTATTCTATTATGGACGCTTCCCGTTCTCAAATAGAGCAAAGAGCCAAAAACTCTCAAGCCCTAGCTTAGGCAACATGTCACATGGGGTTATGGTGTAGCCAACACGGGCAAACTACAACGCTAGAACGCGTTTAAGTTGCCAACACACAAGCTCACCAGCCAAGAGCGTCCGTAGGAAATTATATTTGAGGGTCACCGAATAAATTTGGGTGGACCCTGTAAGCATGTAAGACATGCTTGTCCTAGCG